>CAMZMU010000037.1:5218160-5424285 GCA_947311845.1 Poa pratensis
CGCGGGAACCCTATCACGGCACCGACCAGGTTCATGCGGCAAATGGAATAGTATGCGTATTATAATATTGGTCATGCAATTCTTCCTACTCCGTTGTCTAAACCATTAAATCTGAATCGTGTCCTTCATGTTCCTAATGCCACTCGCAATCTTTTATCCATGAGCAAACTTTCACAAGATAATAATGTGTTTATTGAACTTCATCCTAATGATCTTTTTGTAAAGGATCGGGACACGAGGGAACCATTCTTAGAGGTCGTTGCCATGGTGGTCTATACGAGATTAAAGCTCCTGTTATCAAGCAAGCTCTCAGCAGTGTCAAGGTGGTGATACGTGGCACAGTCGCCTAGGTCATCCAGCGTTGCAAGTTGTTCAACTGTTCTTCGTAGCCATGATTTACCGTCTACCATAGAGTCCAATAAAAATAAAGCAGTGTGTGATGTTGTCAACAAGGCAAAAGCCATCAGTTGCCTTTCTCCTTGTCAACTCGTGTAACGCAATTTCCTTTAGAGATCATTTATTCAGATGTGTGGGGCCCTGCCCAAAACTCTATTCAGTGGACATCGTTTTTATGTGAGCTTTGTTGATGCTTACAGTCGTTTTACTTGGCTATATTTGCTGAAGCACAAATCTGATGTTTATGATGTATTCATTCAGTTTCAGAAACATGTTGAACGCCTCCTTAATCGCAAAATTGTGCATGTCCAAACAGATTGGGGTGGCGAGTATGAAAAACTCCACCCTTTCTTTCACAACCTAGGCATCTCGCATCGTGTGTCATGTACACACTCATCAACAAAACGGCACTGCTGAGCGTTAAACACCGTCACATCGTTGAGACCGGTCTTACTTTACTTGCACATGGCTCAGTTCCATTGCATTACTGGAGTGATGCATTCTCCACCTGTTTCCTTATAAATAGGCTTCCTAGTCGCACCATCGACATGAAAAACTCCACTTGAGCGTCTTCTTAATGAAACTCCCGACTATACCTTTTTTAAGGTGTTTGGTTTGCGCATGTTGGCCTCACCTTCGAGCATATAACACACACAAACTTGATTTTCGTTCGAAGAAGTGTGTCTTCTTAGGCTATAGCTCTTACACAAAGGATATAAATGCCTCCACGTTCCATCAAATAGTGTTTATATCTCAGGGACGTGGTCTTTGACGAGAATTGTTTTCCCTTTTCCAACATGCCATCGTTCGCTCTTTCTCCACCGGTCACCGAAAATGCTTTACTTTCTGCTGACCAATTTATGGATATTGCATATGCGCCGCCTTTGCTCGCTAATCATGGTGCAGGAACTGGACGTGCCGCTCGACTGGAGATCATTACGCCGGAGAACCATGATCACGTTCCGGAGACACATGATCACGTTGATCATGGGTCACGTTGCTCCTGCCGTTGCTGTGCATGGCATGCATGGCTCCTCCTCGAGTTCAGCGCCATGTGGACCTGCTCCATGCACGACCGCACCACAGATTCTCCTGCATGCCCCCGGCGGCCAACTCCAGCGACTCCTGTCCATGCTCACAAGCGGCCCTCACATGCAGGCGACATGCATGCGCCAACATCTCCACATGCGCCTCAGTCCGATCGCCCATGCGCGACGCTAAGACTAGGGTCGTCCGCGACATCTCCCGGTCCCCGGTGTGTCACGACTCCGGCTCATCTCCGTCGCCAGCTGAGTCACCTGAACCATCACTTATACTTGATCAGCCAGTGGATCATGTTGGTCCTGTCACTCGTCTCAGCCGTGGTATTCGTCAGCCCAGAAAAATTACGGATGGTACAGTTGCTTGGAACACTGTTTTGGCTGCTCGTTCGGCATCACTTGCTACAGCCGAGCCCCGGATTATCGTGAGGCGCTCAATATTCCTCACTGGCGTTCCGCGATGGAGACGGAATTTTCAGCACTGCAGGCTAATGGTACGGGACATTGGTTCCTCCAGTTTCTGGTGTTAATCTTATTGACTCTCGTTGGGTTTTTAAAGTTAAACTGCATGCTGATGGATCTATGAGCGGTATAAGGCGCGTCTTGTTGCTAAAGGGTTTAAACAGCGATATGGTCTCGACTATGAGGAGACGTTCAGTCCCTGTGGTCAAGCCTGCGACTGTCCGTTTGTTGCTCTCCCTGGCTCTTTCTCGTGGATGGCATCTTCGTCAGCTGGATACAGAATGCTTTCCTCAATGGATTTCTTGATGAGCAGGTATATATGAGACAACCTCCTGGTTTTGCTGATCCCAACAAACCAGATCATTACTGTCACCTGTGAAGTCTTTGTATGGACTTAAACAGGCTCCTCGCGCTTGGCATGCGCGTCTCAGTTCAGTCCTTGGCACTTTGGGATTCTCACCGTCCGCTGCCAATACGTCCCTCTTTATACTTTCGATCTGATGTGACTATTTATCTATTGGTCTACGTTGATGATATCATTGTCATTAGTTCGACAGCGTGTGCCATTCCCGTTTGATTGCTGAGCTTCGGTCTGAGTTCTCTGTCAAGGATCTTGGTGTCCTTCATTATTTTTCTGGGGATTGTGGTGCACTCTCCGTCCTCTGGGTGTCTCCTTCTTCGACAGCGTAAGTATGCCCTTGAGCTTCTTGCATGCTGTATGTTGAAGTGTAGTCCTGCCACTACTCCTATGTCTTCGACAGAGCGCTTGTGTAGTTCTGATGGTGATGTTCTCTCAGCTGAGGAGGCTACTCAGTATCGCAGTATTGTTGGTGGCCTTCAATATCTCACTGTGACACGTCCTGATTTGTCCTTTGTTGTCAATAAGCTGTGTCAGTACCTTCATGAGCCTCGCACTTCTCATTGGTCGGCTGTCAAGCGCATTCTTCGATATGTGCGCTTCACTATTGACAGTGGTCTACAGTTCCGGTCTTCCTCTTCGACTTGCTCTCTGCGTTCTCAGATGCTGGCTGGGCAGGCAATCCGGATGATCGGCGATCAACGGGGGGATATGCTATTTTTATGGAGGTAATTTGATCGCCTGGAGTGCTCGCAAGCAGTCTACAGTTTCCAGGTCTAGCACCGAGTCTGAGTATTAGAGCTCTTGCTAATGCATACAGCAGAGCTTGTCTGGGTTCAGTCTTTGTTGCAAGAGCTTGGTGTCAACCAAGCTCAACCTCCAGTCTTATGGTGTGATAACATTGGTGCAACATATCTGTCGGCAAACCCGTTTTTTTTCAGAACGAAGCATATCGAGGTGGACTTTCACTTTGTTCGTGAGCGTGTGTCTCAGAAACAACTACAGATTCGGTTCATCTCCTCCAAAGTCAGGTTGCGGATTCTTCACCAAACCACTCCCATTGCCGTTGTATGAGCATTGTAAACAGCTCAATCTTCTGTTGCCGGTTGAGTTGAGGGAGGGTGATAGATACGTATTTCTGTATATACGTATAGGTTAGATATATTGTACCTAACCCTTGTAATCTGATCTATATAATGGAAAGTCAAAGCCGGCCCTTGTGTGCCGTGCGACCCACCTATCTCTCTCTTTCAATCTAGGTTTTCAACGCTGGCAGCGGTCACCTCACCGGCGGTTGCGGAGGACCGACGCCGTCAGTTCTTGCCAAGGCTCGTGCACACCCAACGGGTACCTTAACCAAAGTCGACATCGAGCTTATTTTATCGACTTGCCAACTGTTCTTACCAAAACTTGCTGCACTGATACTTGATAGTATAGCTAGCCTTATAAACTGGGTCAATTCTATTCTATCTATTCGAGCGGTGGATATCGACCAGCTTAAACTAAAAAAAGATAGTACTAGCTAGTAATTTTATTCGACATGCCGAACAAAACAATTGCCAGTTGCTGCTAATCACGATCTGATCTGTGTAAAGCGAGTCCAGGTATTTCATGTAATCCACTAAACAGGGCCCTTAATTTGCAGCAACAAATGCATAGGTCGCCTGCTGCATCTTTAATTTTATTCTTCTGTTGGTAGTTGCTATATGCTTCACGCTGTTAGAAGCTCAGTTGACAATAGTCTTCATGTTTAAGTGCTTAGTAACATAATATAAACTCTGATCATTTTCTATCCAGCACGCAGCTGCAAGTCCTGAAAGCATTTCGCGCAGCTATGCGTGCAGTCCAGGAGCAGAAAGAGGATCTGTATGATCTGATTTCTCTGACGCGAGATAGGTACTGGTGCTGAATCAGAAAACAGAGAGCTTCTCAAGACTCTTTCTGTACAGATTGAGCCAATACCAATGACCCGCAATGGTTGGTGCAATATCAAACATACGCAGATACACATTATTGAAATGCTCTGTTTCTTCCACCTAATAATCCCATTTGACCTGTAGGCGCGTGATGCGGGCATTGAAAAGGGCTGGAGACGTTACGAGCATAGCTAAATTTTCTATGGTTTATTGCTAGGTGGTGTTGTTTAGTTCTGTGGGACACTCCTGCAGAGGAAAATGAGGCATCTGGACTGTTAACAAGAAAAAGCAACAAGTGGAGGCTACAAAAGAGAGGAGGTGGCTCATGTTTGATTGAAGGAGCACCAAGGATGATGTTAGGATATCAGCTTGCGCTCTAGCAAGCACTAAATATTATCACAATTCTGGGAATGTTTATCATCGGTTAGCTACAACCTGGGTACCACTTTATTGCTGTTGTTTAGCTATTTGGACGATCTCTGATCAACTGTGACTGTGATCTTGTGTGGCCAGATATGTCAATGTTCTGCAATTATTAGGTATGTTGAATCTTTTTTTTCAAACCATGCAGGAGAAATGCATGTATTCAATTAAGAAAAAGAGGAAAGCCAAATCTCAGCGAAACAAAACTCCGAGTTGCACTCCGCCCGAGCGACTCCGGAGGCGATCCTAGCCCAGCCGCCGGTCCTCCCTCTCCGTGGTCCCTGGCCACGCCGTCGCCGACGCCGGCGACGGTGGCGGCCCTCCTCTCGGCGAAGGACGAAGGGGAGGTGAGGGTTTCGCGGCGGTGCCTCACGGGCGGTGGTGGGGCGGCGGCGGCGGATCTAGATGGCGCGGCCCGAGGGCCGGGGCCTGGGCCTGGGCGGCGAGTTGGCGGCGGCCGGCGGGAACTCCTCCAGGATCCTCCGGCGGCGAGCGGCGGCCATGGATCTGGGCTCGTTCCCTATCTGGGCTCGCCAGCCATGGATGGATTTCATGGAGGCTTCGGCGGCTGCCTCCTACTTTGCTGCTCCGTCCGGCGGCGTGGGGGCCTGCTGGTGTGCTCGAATAAGGGGGCGGTCCTAGGGTTCATCTTGCAACAAGACGAAGTTCTGCCAGACGCCCGTCCTCCTTGATCTGGCCGGTGTGGCGAGTTCCGGAAGGCACCGCCGGCGAACTTTCATGTGCGTTTATGCCTGAAGATTGCTGGATCGGGTGGGATTCGATCATGCCCACGATTCTCCGTTAAGGAGCAAGCGGTATGAAGCTCTGCTATCTGTTGCCATCTTGGATGAAGTCAGAGGCGAAGAATGTCATGAAAGCTGAGATCGGAGGACTAGGAACGGTGATTTGACTCTTGGTGGCGATGAGGAACTGATGACGTGAAACACACGTTCGTTGGGAGACCCCAGAGGAAGGTATGATGTAGTCAGCAGCAAGTTTTCCCTCAGAAAGAAACCAAGGTTATCGAACCAGTAGGAGCAGCAACTCTTCAGAAGGTTGTCAACGGCGCCAGAAAAATAGCTGTCGAAGGGAGTCTGGACTGTTGACGTGGAATCTGCACACAACAATCAAACTACTTTGCCCCAACGAAACAGTGAGGTTGTCAATCTCACTTGCTTGCTGAAAACAAAGGATTAAACGTATGGTGTGGAAAATGAGTATTAAATTGCAGAGAATGAAAAAGGAACAGTTTGCAGTTTGTGGTTGTTTAATCAGTTTAAAAGAATGGACCGGGGTCACAGTTCACTAGTGGTGTCTCTCCATAAAAGATAACTAACATGTTGGGTGAACAAATTACAGCTGGGCAATTGACGAATAGTGAGCGCATGACAATGCATATACATGACATGTTGACTACTATGATATTTAATTGGGCATTACGACATAATACATAGACCGTTATCCAACATCTATGACTAATAATCCACCGCCGGGTTGTCATCCGAGTCCCCCGTTGGTATTAAGTTGCAAGCAACGGATAATTGTATTAAGTAAGTGCGTAATGTAAACAAACACATATCCGTGGACATAGCATCGTTAGGTTATCCTAGTGGCAACAGCACATCCACAACCTTAGAACTTTCTGTCACTGTCCCAGGTTAAACGGAGACATGAACCCACTATCTAGCATAAATACTCTCTCTTGGAGTTACAAGCATCTACTTGGCCAAAGCATCTACGAGTAACGGAAAGCATGCAAGATCTTAAATAACATATAAGATAGATTGATAATCAACTTGACATAATATTCAATATTCATCGGATCCCAGCAAACACAACATGTAGCATTACAATAATATGATCTTGATCATGTAGGGCAGCTCACAAGATCTAAACATGATGGCACAAAGTGGAGAGACAACCATCTAGCTACTGCTATGGACCCGTAGTCCAAGGATGAACTACTCACGCATCACTCCGGAGGCAGGCATGGCGATGTAGAAGCCTCCGGTGACGATTCCCCTCTCCGGCAGGGTGCCGGGAAGAGGTTCTGAACCCTCCTGAGCTAGGGTTGACGACGGCGGCGTCTCTGGATCTTTTCGTGGATTTTTGCTCAGGTCCTTAGGGTTTTCGCGTCGGGGGGAATAAGTAGGCGAAAGGGGGCGGCTGCGGACCCCCGAGGGGCCCACACCACCCTAGGGCGCGGCAGAAGGGGGGCCCGCGCCCTAGGTGCGTGTGGCCTCCTGTGGCCCTCCTCTGCTGCTCCTTCGCTCCGTCAGGCGTGTTCTGGAAAAATAGGCACCCCCGTGTAGTTTCGTCCAATTCCGAGAATATTTCCAGACTAGCTTATCTGGAATACAAAAACAGCAGAAAACAGGAACTGGCACTTCGGCATCTTGTTAATAGGTTAGTCCCAAAAAATATATAAAAGTGATATAAAGTAGATGCAAAACATGTAGCAATTGGTATAAAACAAGCATGGAACATCAAAAATTATAGATACGTTTGAGACGTATCAGCATCCCCAAGCTTAGTTCCTACTCGTCCTCGAGTAGGTAAACGATAAAAACAAAATAATTTTTGAGGTGACATGCTACCATCATAATCTTGATCATATAATATGCAAGGCACATGTAAATGAATGAAGTGATCCAAGTCAATGGTCTATAATTTGCTACCAAATAGATAATGAGTAAACAATGAATCACACAAGCTAAACGTTTTCATGAATAGTACTTTCGAGACAAGCATCAAACAGTTTTGCATAAGTGTTAACTCATAAAGCAATAGTTTCTAATAAAAGGTATTTAATCAACACAAAGGAAGAATTAGTTTCAGCATTTGCTTCAACTTTCAACATATTTATCTCATGGATATTGTCAACACAAAGTAGTATAACAAGTCCAATACATTGCATATAACGCATGTTGTAACAAAGTTGACACTAGTGTTTGCTTGTGGAAGACAGAAAGAATAGGAAAACTGACTCAACATAAAAGTAAAAGAAAGGCCCTTCGCAGAGGGAAGCAGGGATTAAATCATGTGCTAGAGCTTTTAGGTTTTTGAAAGCATATAGAGATTGCATAAAATATTTGATACTCCTCCCAACCTTGCTAACACAAGCCATGGCTAACCGAATCCTCGGGTGCCTTCCATCAATCACATACCATGGAGGAGTATCTATTTTTGAGAGGTGTTTGTTAATTGTCAACGAATGGTAGCGGGTGAGAACAGTATTCTACCTGTCAAACGGACTTTTAAGAGCGGCTCCCATGAAGGACGTTATTTCTACCAGCAAGGCAGATCATCCCTCTTTCTCTTTGGTTTACACACATTCAGGTATTTCACTGTTTGTCATTGCTTACTGATGAATCAGGGCAAAAGTGTGAAGAGAATTAATTGGTTAAAGTTGTAATTAATTGGGACTGGGCACCCCGTTGCCAGCTCTTTTTGCAAGTTATTGGATAAGCGGATGTATATGCCACTAGTCCAGGTGTAAAAGTCCATTCAACAAATAGAATAAAGAATAACCACACTAATTCCTCATGAGCTAGTAAACATTGACACAAAAAGGGAATAATAACATTTTGAATAATTTAAAGGTAGCACATGAAAAATTTACTTGGAGTGGCAAGGAAATACCACATATAGGTAGTTATGGTGGACACAAATGGCATGGATTTTGGCTCAAGGATTTGGATGCACGAGAAGCATTCCCTCTCAGTACAGAGTTTAGGCTAGCAAGGTTATGTAAGCAAACAAGAATATCAACCCGTACACCAAGTTTTATATGACAAACATATTGCAAACGTTATAAGACTTCATACCGTCTTCCTTGTTAACCAAACCCTGTTATTAGAAAATATCTAGACCTTAGAGATACCACCGATGCAAACCAAATTTTCAACAAGCTTTACGGTAGTTCTTCACTAATAGGCTTAACTCATGTGATGCACAATTTAATCATGATCTACTTGTTAACTCAAAACAATTGACAAGCATCAAGTTATCCATTTTAGTGATCTACAAGATTAAGCAAGTTTTTCCTTATACCAATTACCACATGCAACATTTTCTGAACCAACCAAACACCAATCAATTTATTTCATCAACTCTCCAAACAAATATAAGTGAAGCAAGAGAGTACTTTCTACAAAAGAAAGCTAATAGCTCTGACAAGAGATACATGAAAACAAGAGCTAAAAGCTGAACAGCGCTAGATATGAATACTCAACAAATATAAGTGAAGAATAGGAGTATTCTCATGAAAAAGCGGAGCGTGTCTCTCTCCCAATCAAGAATGCTAGGGTCCAGTCAAGCTTTATTGAAAATAAAAGTGCAATACTGAAAATAAAAGCACACAGACGCTCCAAGAAAAGCACATATGATGTGAAAGAATTAAAATATAGTTTCACTAGAGATGACCTGATAATTTTGACGATGAAGAAGGGGATGCCTTGGGCATCCCCAAGCTTAGACGCTTGAGTCTTCTTGAAATATGCTGGGGAGATCCATGGGAGCCTCCCCAAGCTTAAGCTCTTCACTCTTCTTGATCCTATTATATCATCCTTCTCTCTTGACCCTTGAAAACTTCCGTCACACCAAACTCAAAGTAGATCTCATTAGAGGGTTAGTGCATAATCAAAAATTCACATGTTCTATAAAGACGCAATATGATTTGTTACTTTAAACATTAGCTACAGCCACTGATGTTATGTGAAGCTCTTCCACCCAAAAAAGAATTTCACTCAACACTAGTAAAAGAGAGAATGCAAAATAAAAAGGCATAATCTGTCTAAAACAGAACAGTCCGCAAAGACGAATTTTTTCAAGGCACTTACGACGCTCAGATCGAAAACTCTAGACTAATGAAAGTTTCAGACATTCATAAAGATTACGCACAAAAATTTCAGATTTAATTAACAATCTGGTGATTTTAGGAATTTCGTACAGTGAACAGCAAAAATCTGTTTCTGCGCAGCAATCAAAATTAAGCATCATCTTAACATTAGAGGCTACTCTTGGCACAACAATGCGAGAAAATAAAGATACAAAGGAGTTGCTACAGAAGTAAACACTCCTTGACTAATACTGAAAATAAAAGATAATGGGTTGCCTCCCAAAAGCGCTTTCTTTTAATGCCTTTTAGCTAGGCTAGAAGATTTTAATGATGCTCTCATAAGAATAAGAGTTGAAAAACAAAAGAGAGCATCAAGAGGCAAATATCAAACACATTTAAGTCTAACCCACTTCCTATGCAAAGGAATCTTGTAACAAAATAAATTATTGAAGCATAAAGCAACTAGCATAGAAAGATGAAACAAATATAGCTTCAAAACTTTCAACATAAAGAGAGGTGTTTTAGTAACTTGAAAACTTTTACAACCATATTTTCCTCTCTCATAATAACTTTCAGTAGCATCATGAACAAACTCAATAATATAACTATCACATAAAGCATGCTTTTCATGATCTACAAACACATAATTTTTATTAAGCTAAAAAACAGTAGGGTTATCAAACCCACTTTTGACAATAGTAGTATAATTAATATCATTAGGCAATATAGGACCATCATCAAGAGCATTATCATATATAACATTAGGGAGCACATTTTTACTTTCTGCAATTTCCTCTTTTACTTGAGTCAAGGAGGATGTTACTTCAAATTTATCAAAAAAAGATATTTCAATAGAATCATGACATTCAACAATATAGCATTCTTCCTCCTTAGGTAGGCATGGAGGGTAATTATATAATGTAAGAGTTAAAGAGTTACTGTCATTAGAAGGTAGATCCTCCTTTTGTTCATCACTCTCTTCCTCTTTTTCATCAAATGAGCTTTCAGCTTCAGCAATTTCTTCTTCCACATTTTCCTGCAAGGCATTAGTCTCTTCTTTATGAGGAAAAATCCTCTTGACATGTTCAGTAATATAAGAATTTTCATCCTTATAGTTATCAAAACAATATTTAAGTATAGCAAGACTTTCAGATTTATAAGGGGCATCAATTTTATGCTCAAGATAAGAACTAATTTCAAGTGCACCCTTAAAGACAATAAATTCTTCCATCCTTTCTACCTCATAAGCATTATAGTAACCTTTAACATAAGAAGCTAAGGTTTCATTTTCATTACAAGCACATTGGAAAGGAAAGTGTTTAGACTTCCTATGACAATCAGATTCATTAAAGCAAAAAGATTTGCCAAATATATAGCATAAATTTCTAGCATATTCCTCTAGTTGATTTAACAATTTCCATAAGTACATCCCTTTTTGTGACAAGCGGTAATTCCTATAATATCTTCGTTCATCTTCCGTGGACCCACCTTGCCAACAAGATCTAGTTTCATAGAGATAAGCCATTGATAGCAAATAAACAACTAGACATAATAACAAACCGAAATAAACTAAATGCAAGTAACTAATTTTTTTGTGTTTTTGATAATTGAAAGCAAACAAGATAAAATAAAATAAACTAAGCAAGACAAAAACAAAGTAAAGAGATTGGAAGCGTGAAACTCCCCTTGCAGAAGACTGCTGTCTCCCCGGCAACGGCGCCAGAAAAATAGCTTGATGACGTGAAACACACGTTCGTTGGGAGACCCCAAGAGGAAGGTATGATGTAGTCAGCAGCAAGTTTTCCCTCAGAAAGAAACCAAGGTTATCGAACCAGTAGGAGCAGCAACTCTTCAGAAGGTTGTCAACGGCGCCAGAAAAATAGCTGTCGAAGGGAGTCTGGACTGTTGACGTGGAATCTGCACACAACACAATCAAACTACTTTGCCCCAACGAAACAGTGAGGTTGTCAATCTCACTGGCTTGCTGAAAACAAAGGATTAAACGTATGGTGTGGAAAATGAGTATTAAATTGCAGAGAATGAAAAAGGAACAGTTTGCAGTTTGTGGTTGTTTAATCAGTTTAAAAGAATGGACCGGGGTCCACAGTTCACTAGTGGTGTCTCTCCATAAAAGATAACTAACATGTTGGGTGAACAAATTACAGCTGGGCAATTGACGAATAGTGAGCGCATGACAATGCATATACATGACATGTTGACTACTATGATATTTAATTGGGCATTACGACATAATACATAGACCGTTATCCAACAGCATCTATGACTAATAATCCACCGCCGGGTTGTCATCTGAGTCCCCCGTTGGTATTAAGTTGCAAGCAACGGATAATTGCATTAAGTAAAGTGCGTAATGTAAACAAACACATATGCCCGTGGACATAGCATCGTTAGGTTATCCCTAGTGGCAACAGCACATCCACAACCTTAGAACTTTCTGTCACTGTCCCAGGTTAAACGGAGACATGAACCCACTATCTAGCATAAATACTCTCTCTTGGAGTTACAAGCATCTACTTGGCCAAAGCATCTACGAGTAACGGAAAGCATGCAAGATCTTAAATAACATATAAGATAGATTGATAATCAACTTGACATAATATTCAATATTCATCGGATCCCAGCAAACACAACATGTAGCATTACAATAATATGATCTTGATCATGTAGGGCAGCTCACAAGATCTAAACATGATGGCACAAAGTGGAGAGACAACCATCTAGCTACTGCTATGGACCCGTAGTCCAAGGATGAACTACTCACGCATCACTTCGGAGGCAGGCATGGCGATGTAGAAGCCTCCGGTGATGATTCCCCTCTCCGGCAGGGTGCCGGGAAGAGGTTCTGAACCCTCCCGAGATAGGGTTGACGACGGCGGCGTCTCTGGATCTTTTCGTGGATTTTTGCTCAGGTCCTTAGGGTTTTCGCGTCGGGGGGAATAAGTAGGCGAAAGGGCGGCGGCTGCGGACCCCCGAGGGGCCCACACCACCCTAGGGCGCGGCAGAAGGGGGGCCCGCGCCCTAGGTGCGTGTAGCCTCCTGGTGGCCCTCCTCTGCTGCTCCTTCGCTCCGTCAGGCGTGTTCTGGAAAAATAGGCACCCCGTGTAGTTTCGTCCAATTCCGAGAATATTTCCAGACTAGCTTTTCTGGAATACAAAAACAGCAGAAAATAGGAACTGGCACTTCGGCATCTTGTTAATAGGTTAGTCCCAAAAAATATATAAAAGTGATATAAAGTAGATGCAAAACATGTAGCAATTGGTATAAAACAAGCATGGAACATCAAAAATTATAGATACGTTTGAGACGTATCAGGAACTTGCTTGGAGGTTCATGACTCGTATGCAGCGGTATGGAAGTGGGGGCGACAACACAGGTGAAGTTCAAAGTTCTACCTTTCAGGGTGAAAATCCAAGGTCTGGCCTTAATTGGTTGTGCCTGACAATGGCCTTGTTGAAGACATTTTTAAGAGCGGGGACTATCTCCAGGGTGAAAACCCAAGATCTCGATCGGGCGACGACGGCGCTTGTGCACTGTTTCCTTCTTGAAGGCGTTGCTTTTGGATAGATTGGACATCAGGTGTTGTTTTGGTGTTGGTTGTGCTGCTGCTACAAGGACTGTAACTCTGTAGCGGGACTTTTCTTTTTTAGTTTTCTTCTTTTTATTGTCTTTCGGCTGTGTGCATCCGTAATACCTTCGGTTATTACGTTATTGCAGAAACTGGGTGTATTTGGTATCTTCGCGATATTAATATATACTCTTTATCTAAAAAAAGAAGAAGATTAAAAAAAACTGACCATCAAGGCGACACAAGGATGCCAAAACTCCCGCTATATTGAAACTACCAGCACTACTCCTCCCTTGTGCCACCTTCCGTTTCTCAATGTGCTCAATGACAAGATTGAACGAATTCTCAAATACCCTACCGTTTCTCTCACGCCGGATGGACCAGGTGGTAAGGGCATCTCCAGCCGTTCGGCCCCCCAGGCCGAAAAACGGCGCCTTTTTGGACGGCCTGGGGGGACGCCGCGCTATTTGACGCCATAGGTTCGGCGATTTCCAGCCGTGCCCAAACCAGAATTGGGCCGAAAATTTAAAAAAAAACAATTGGGCGAAATTCATCAAACATAAGCGAAATTCGTTAAACTTAGTCGAAATTCATACTATATAGGCGAATTTCGCATTGGTCATTACATAATATAAGCTTAAAACTTAAACATAAACTAAAACACGGCGATCTACATGCCCAGCTGGCTGTAGAACGCCGTGTAGTCGCCGCCGTCGTCATCGTCGTCGTCGCTCGGTGGCGCGCCGCCACCGAAGTGGCTCGGACCGGCCTCGTTGTTGTTGGCGCCGCCGCCGAACCACGCGCCGTCGTCGTCGCTGCCGTCGAGGACGATCACCTCGCCGCTCGCCTGACGAGGGGGAGTAGGAGGCCGGCGTGCGGCGGCGCGACGGCGGTTGGCCGCTGCCTCGTCGAGAAGGCGCTGCTGGAGCGCAATCTCCTCCTGGGCGTGCTGGTTGCACGACCATTCGAAGATGAACTCGTTGAGCACTCCTCGGCGCCGACCATGGGCGGCGCGACGTCCTGCATGGAGGCGGTGACGGCGTTCTGCTCGCCGGGGAATTCCTCGTCGTCGTCCGGCGCCTCCGCCTTGATGGCCGCCCGGACGTACTCCGGTGGCGCCACCCACTCCACCGCCGCCTTCTTCTTCTTGGAGGTGGCGCCGCCGGTGCCAGGCTCCTTCTTGGGCCTGACGAGGCGAAGGTGGCCTGGGGCGGCGACGGTGCGCGGCGCTCGTTGATGCGAATCCCGTCGCTGGGCCTTCTTGGCGGCGACCGGACGCGGCGCCCGGAGTTGAGGACGACGCCGCGCGGCGTGTCCTCCGGCTCGGGCTTGACCCGAGCGAGCGCCGGCGTGTGCGGGGACCCGCTGGAGAGCGGGCCAGAGGAAGACGACGAAGACGTCGTCCCCATCCTCCTGGGCAGCCAGGAGGTGAAGTGGCGTCGAGGCGTCGGCGCCTGGCGCGGCGGCATGGTGAGCCGGGGCTGGTTCCCGGCGTGGATGTGCTCGAGGACGTACGCGAGGGTACGCCCTCGCCCGCTCCACCACTGCTTCCGCCCGCCGGCGTCTTCCGGCCGGCGACGGGGCCATTGTTGTTGTTGGTGTCCTCCAGCTCGCGGCGGTGGCGCTCTTGGAAGTATGCCGTCCAGAAGGCGGAGTTCGCCGGATCCCAGCGCGGGTCCGCCGCCTGCTCTTCGGAGAGCCCGGCGAGGACGTCCTGGATCGCGTAGACGCGATCCGCTCCTTCTGGCGGCGGCGGAACGGGGACGCCTCCGGCGCTCAGGCGCCAGTCGCCGGGGACCCGCATGTCCGGCGGCGTAGGGTACCCGGCCTCGTACAACATGCGGGCCTCCTCCGGGTGCAGGAAACGCCGGCCGAAGCCGTTCGCCGCAGCTTCGTCTCCGGGTATCGCTCGGCCATTGCTGTTGCTCGGGGGGAAGGAGAGAGATGGAGAGATAGGGGAATGGTGTGCCTTGCCACTGCGAGATGGGGGGAATAAATAGGCGCAGGGGAGGCGAGACGGTGGCGCGTCATTACTCGGCGCGTGGCAACCGACTGGACGCGTCGGCCGTCGCTGAACGGCGCGGCAGTCCACGGCCATTACTCCAGCAGGCTTTTGACCAGCGCGGGAGCCGAGGAGATGACGACGAAGCGTTTTTCCACCCGTGATTCCGCGCCATTTCGCCTATCTCGCTGACAGCTCTGGCCCACATTCCTTTTCGCGCCATTTCGCCCCCCAGGCCGAACCCGGTGGGCTGGGTTTGGCCTGGGAGCGCCGGCGCAATTTTCCGCCGATCCGGCGCTATTTGGGCTCCTGGGGGGCCGACTGGGTGAAAAACGGCGCTCCCAGGCCATTTCGGCGCTTTTTTGGGCCTGGGGGGGGGGGGCGGCTGGAGATGCCCAGTGAGTTTAGCGTTGCTCTGTTTAATCCGTTGTAAGAAGAAATTTCTAAAGCGTCGAACACAAAATTTGAAGCACAGAATATACAACGATCCAGTTGCAGGTTAAAAGCATCTACTGTGCAAAACTATCAGGCAAACTGGAAGCCCCGAGAGTCGGAAGAAAAAGGGGGAAAAGGAGGGAAAATAAATGAGGAAAAGATGAGAAAAAAGGGAAAATTTAGAAGGGAAATAAAATAAAGAAGAAGTGAGAAAATTTGAAAAATAAAACTTAAAGAATGCATTTGAGATTCTTTCACTGGTTAGTGACTGACAAACCATACTTGGAGTACCAACTAGCGAGCTAATCGGGGCGGGCCTATGTGTCATGGGAAGTAGGAAGGACCGAAGGAGGAAAACGATGGGGCTAGGTGGAGGCTACACGTGTCTCCGGCGACACGACGAGGCGAGGCTGCTGCTGCTGTTGTGTACCTGGACACGACCTGCCCGCTCGGGTCGTTCATCTCCTGCTGTAGCCGCTCTGTGCCTACTGCGACCCGATCACAAGCGCGCCGATCCCGAGGAACAGTAAACTGGAAAGAAAAAGGGCGGCCTCTCTTCCGGTCCATCACCTGTCCGTCCGTCCTCTTTTGTCGAGTTAATTGCACCACTGGTCACACATCTCGTCCGCTATGTGCAGTTAGGTCACACATCTGGAAAACCGGATTATTTGGTTACACATCTGGAAAACCGGTGCATTTAGGTCACAAACCGGATATGTCATCCGGTTTTGGATATTAGGAGGGCTGTTTTGCAAAAATGTCATGCCATGTAGGTGTTCGATGAAATGCCGCGCAGGACCGTGGTGTTTGGAGCATGCCCAGGAGCTCCCGAGCGAATCTGCTGTACGAATTTATCGCTGCACGTGGTGCTGTGTACGCGAGTATCACGAGTTAACTGAAACACGGACATTCCAGACTTTCTCTCCTCTCCACCGCTCCTCTGCTTTGAGAGTCGTCTTCTCCTTTTTCTCCGCCTCGCCGACTCGCTCCTCGTTCCTCTCCGGCGGTGCTGCCGCTCGGCGTGGACTTGGATTCGCAGCTTGGCATGTATATAGTAGTCGTAGCTTTGTTTTAGTCCTTGTGCTAGGTGTTACCGTCATGGCGTCTTTGCTTGAGGGTAGGACGGTGGATCTCGGCGGCCAGATCCGCCGCGCCGTGGCTTCCGTCCGCTTCGCTGCATCTCGCTGGTGGCAGGCGGATTGCAAGGGAGGTGGAAGGAATCCTGCATCCCTCCTAATAAGGTGCGCAGAGGAAGCATGGAGATGGGGTGCCCCGAGCAGCCCTGCCTCTTCGCCGTTCTTTCGCTCCTCGCAGTGGTATTCCCGTGGTGGGAATCGAAGGCGGCGGCGATGCGGAGTACTTGCGGCTTCTTCATAAAGGTCGGGTCCCTGATCTTCTCTACCGGCGATTTTCTTCTCTGTCTGCCTCCTCCGAATCGTGGCGGGTTACTGGAGTTTGATGGCGGGCTTGCTCATACGGTCAAGCGGCAGAGGATTGGGTTCTTTAGTGGAATTTCTGCTGAGGAGGAGCTAGTTCTTCTAAGCCGCAGTGGCTGCGGGACGAGGAGCTGGCGAATTGGATCTGAAGTTCCACGGGGAGATTCGACTGCGTATTGCGGAGTTCATCAATGACGGCGAGCTCGCGCTGCTGTTCTTCCTGGCTGAAGGGGTCACTTCGTGCTGTGGTGCCTTGAGCGCCATAGCTTCTGCAACCTCCAGGCCGGCGTGCCAATTCGGAGGCCCTTCATCAGTTCCGTTGCGACATCCATCGTCGCTCCGTCGCCAAGTGGTTTCGTCCCCAGTGTTGGCGCTGACGGCCGCTGCGTCGAACTGTTCGTCGTCGGTGGTTAGGACTTGATTGCACTCTTTTTTCTTTAGTTAAGGTCCTTTTTGTAATAGCCAGGGATTTGGTTGTAATTTTTTTTTCCTTGAGGTCCTTGATGTAATTTGTAAGCCCACCGAGTAATACAGTCTGAACCCTTCGGGGTCCTTCTCCTTGTTCAAAAAAAAAACGAGTTAACTGAAACTCACAAGTGACCAAGCTAGCTGCTTGGCTGGCAAGAGTACAGTACCGAGCAATCATCGAGCCCCTGGATGTATACTGTAGGTATTTTTGGCTAGCATGCATGCTTCCCTGTGTCGGCCATGGCGTTTTCCGACCCAACTGGTGAAGAGGCTTCAAAGCTAGCAGAAAATAATTGGCGTGGCCAGGTTCACCGTCTGCAGCGCCGTGCCGCACACTTGCGACCGAGCACGCGGTTGGCAATGACTGCTCGGTCGGTGCCAGTGGACCAGACCACTATCGATTTATCGAAGCTAGATAGGACTGCTGTCAGTCCACCCCACCTAGCTAGATTTGTGTCCGTGATCGATCCGTGGACGCGTCGGTGCAGTCAGTCAGTGGCTCAGTGCAGCTCACACGCGCGTGCTGCTCACTCCACCTCCGCGGCTGCAGTAGGGCTATTTGGACAATCTCTGATAAACTATAACTGTGATCTTGTGTGTCATGATATGTCAATGTTCTGCATTTATTAGATTTGTTGAATATTTTTTTCAAGCCATGGAGAAGAACTGAATGTATTAATAAATTAAGAAAAGAGGAAAGCCAAACTACGGCTGAAGAGGACGATAAAAAGGGGGAACACGACCCAAGCGACCTCGAAGTTAGAAGAAGAAAAGGAGAATAAGATTTTTTTTTAAAGACAGTCAAGATGACACAAGGATGCCAAAACTCCAGCTAAATTGAAACAGACCATAACTACTCCACCCTTATCTCACCTTCCGTTTCCCAATAATGCTCAATGAAAGATTGAACGAATTCTCAGAATTCCCTACCGTTTCTCTCACACCAGATGGACCAGGTGGTAAGTATTACTAGTGAGTTTAGCGTTTCTCTGTTTAATCCGTTGTAAAAGGAATTTTCTAACCTGGACGTCTTCCCCTTTCCTGTCACTGTAGCCGAGAGGGGCGATTTGTGCAACCTCCTTGCTGATCCACCTTCCCATCGTCGATTCGCTAGATCCCTCGCTCTCCGGCGGCCGCCTCGGCGGCGGGAGGGTGGGGGATCTCCGTCTCACGTATGTGTATAGCGTAGGCCCAGTAGGGTTTGCTCCGGCGACGCCATGGAGGTGGAGGTTTCGTCGGTGAGTTTTTTGGTGCAGGTGGGCGTCCCCTTCGACGACGGAGCTCCGTGGAGTTCTGTGGTGGCTCGCCTGCTCCTCGGGTACTCGCAGATCTACGGATCTGTGCTGTGCTCAGCTCCCCGGCCGGATCCCAGGCGACGGTGGATCTGGTTCTGTGAAGCTCAAGCTGCTGGTGGTGCTGGATGGCGAAGATTCCGGCGGAGTGGGGTGGAGGCTCTCCGAAGTTCGAGGCCCGACGACTTCCCGTCCGCTCGGGGAGGTTCTCCGATCCAAGGCATCAGGGAGGACGAGGCGGCGGCGCGCCGTCGGCACGTCCTGCTCCGCGATGGCGTCTTCGAGTTGCAGAGGGACTGCGATGTAATTTTGATCTTTGTTGGGTGTTTCTCTGTAATGCTTATCCGGTAATCGTCAGCGGCTTTCCGCAAAAAAAAAGGAATTTTCTAACGCGCTGAACACAAAATTTTAAGCACGGAATATGCAACGACGCAGTTGCAGGTCAAAAGCATCTACTGTGCAGAACTATCAGGCGAACTGGAAGCTCGGAGAGTCGGAAGAAACTGGGAAAAAAGAAGGAAATATTCACGAAAAGATGAGAAAAAAGGAAAAAAATAGGGAAATAAAATAAGGAAGAGATGAGAAAATGCAAAAAAATAAAATTTAAGAATAAGGGTGATGTTAGGATATCAGCATGATTTCCAGCAAGGACTATGTATTATCACAATTCTGTACAATGTTTATCAGCGGTTAGCTACAATCTGGGCACCACTTTACTGTTGTTGCCGTCCGTCCTCTTTGTCTTTCCCGATCTACTGCCGGCGTTGCGTTCGACCGTTCAATTTGTTTTTTAGTGGATGCATGGTCTCGACCAATCTCGTACAAGCACACGGATTGTGCTTGTTTCGGATTGCTATGAGCCGTTGGATCGCGTACCGATCGTTGGATTGTCCTGCTGGTTCTAGATGCTAGCTGCTCCTATTACGATGTCGCTGCTCTACTAGTACGGATGGTCTAAAAGCCTGCTCCTGACATGCATGTAGCAGAAGGCACCAAAAATTATTGACTGGCACCCATCTCTCTCATCCGCGCTGATCCCGAGGCACAGGCAAGGCCCTGCCCCGACTGATCGTCGTCTCATCTTTTCCTTTGGCTCCACTCCGATCTGGAGCTGCAGCATCGCGTTCGTCTTTATAATATAGTTCCGGTTCCTATCTCTCACCCGGTTTCAAATCAAAAGCACGGTGAACTGAATGTGAAAACAAAATGATTTTGACAGTGGGTATATCTGCACCTACGAGTCAAAACAGATTTCCCTTGCCGTTATATACACCGCGCTCTATTTCACTCGAGCCTCGAGCTGATACAATTAACTAGGGGATTTTTTCCTTTTCGTTTTTGACCGAGAGAGACCCAACCAATTTGTTTTTTAGTGGATGCATGGTCTCGACCAATCACGTACAAGCACACGGATTGTGCTTGTTTCGGATTGCTATGAGCCGTTGGATCGTGTACCGATCGTTGGATTGTCCTGCTGGTTCTAGCTGCTAGCTGCTCCTATTACGATGTCGCTGCTCTACTAGTACGGATTGGTCGAAAAGCCTGCTCCTGACATGCATGTAGCAGAAGGCACCAAAAATTATTGATGACACGCGAAGGTTTTTTTTGAAAGGTAAAGGCTTGTATTCATATAGTAGCAATGACACGATAAAATACAAGAACACCCAGAATGGATACAGGTGGAAAACAACCCGAAGGCCTTCGTCAACCTCTCGCCGTCGAAGCCGGACACCACCAGCCTCAGCGGCGACCCTTGGAGCTGGAAGAACCCCTAGCCATGAGGCGTAGAAGGACCGCAGTATCCACCAGCCCCGAGGGACCGGATCTGGGACGCCGAGGATCACCGGCCGGCGACGCGCGCCGAGCTCGTCCCGCTCCTGATCTGGCCGGGAAAGACCAGATCCTTCCATCTCCGACCGCAACACTCCCTCCGCAGCAGCCCCACCCTCACCACCCTTTAACCTCCATACCTCAGCAGCCCCACACCGTCGAAGGAGGGAACGACGGCGCGTCGACAGGGGGCCCGAGGAGGGGATCCCCACAGCACACGCACGCCATCGCCGCCATGACGAACGCGCAGGGGAACTCCCACAGGTCCATCACCGCTGCCCAGGACAGAGGCGAGAGGGGACCGGACCTGGGAAGACCAAAACACCAAAAGCTTCGTCGCCGCCCCCTCATAAGCAACGCCGCCGGCAACGCACGCCCACACCCTATTTACACACCGAACGCACAGATCCGGGGTTCCCCCACCCCTCCGTCGCCACAGCGGGCGGAGAGGGGAAGTGGAACCCACGGCGGCGCCGGGGAAACGGGGGAAGGACCGAAACCACCCTCTCTGTCGCCTCTCGATCTACTGTAGCAGAAGGGGAGGGGAAGGGAAGGCTCTTCACGATTCTTCTTCTTCTTTTCGACACGCGAAGGTTCACCGTGTGATGTTACGAATATGTTCGGTAACTGGCTTAATGGGGTTGATAAAAAACATAAAGCACAGATTCGAGTTGGAACTTGTGTTTTAGTATGGTCACTATGGAATTGCAGGAATGATATTATCTTTAACAAAAGAGGTCACGCTAATTTTTTACAGGTTATTCGCATGGCTTCACACTGGATTCTTGAGTGGTCTTTCCTGGTCCCGGAGGCGCAATATGCGCATATAGACTCTGGATGCACCCGTAGGGAGACGGTCGGGATATCTACTTCCAGGGTACCTGGCGGCTCGCTAGACGATTACAAGCTACTTAGTCTACTTGTATTTTGCTTTTTTTTGCTGGATGATTACTTGTTTCGTTGTTGCGATTTTGAGATGTAAACTCTGAACTTTAATAACGCTGTAATAAAAGGCTGTGTGCATCGATTGATGCAGAGGCCGGGGCCATGCTCCCCATTTCAAAAAAAAAACCTAAATGAAGATGAGATAGTTAATTTACATGCAAACTTTTTTCCTCCATAATTTTGTTTACATCCAGATACTTTTTTTTTGCCCCAGATACTTACATGAGTAGAAACTTTTTTACTCACAGGGATTTTTCATCCTAATTCCACGCTCAATTACATATAATTTTACATAGTATTTACATGCCATTTTGATATCCAGCAGATATATTAGCATGCCCAGTAATTATAATGCATACGTGTCAGGCTTTAACATGTATCAAACAGCTATTTTACATGCATACAATTTTTTTTTTGCTTTCCAGGATTTTTTTTTACATCCTAATTTGATTCCTCATGTTACAGGAAACAAGGAGCGTGCAAAGAGAATGATGCAAAACTACTGGGATGATTCATTGGCCACTTCTTCAGGTCCCCAGGTTTCCAGTCAGATGGGGTGTAAGAACAGTAGAAATGATGGACGCATGCTTTCTACAACTTTTTAGATATGAATTTTTTCATGATGCAAACTTTTGTTTGCTTTCACGTGGGGTGTATGAAAAATAGATGCAATTTTTGCTTCAGATTGGTTGTAAAAAGTAGAAGTAGCTTGGGGAGACGTCCATAGCAACTACTAGCCTTTTGCAGGGGCCCAAGTTCACCTTGAGGTAATTACATCTCCTGGAGACAGAAAAGAAAGAGCAAGCTGCTGGATCGACTAGTCGAGTTCAGACTGCTGAGGGTACTTGACCTGCAAGATTGCACAGCCCTGCAAAACAAGCACATGAGATATGTCTGCCGGCTGTATCTTCTGAGGTTCTTGAACTTGAGGGGTACAAATATGCGCATGATGCCTAGCAAAATCGGTGACCTGGAGCACGTGGTGTCTCTTGATGTAGGGAATACGTACATCACCGAGCTGCCCCCAACAGTGACAAAGCTGACCAAACTTGAGCGCCTCAAGTGCGACTGGTGGGAATTGCCGCAGGGGACATGGAGACATGGAGACATGGAGACTGCTCCTGTCCTAGAGATTGGTGAGCTACAACAGTTGCAAGTGTTGTCTATCCGAATGTGCATAACAGATGAGTTAATCTGGCGTGCTCTTGGGTCCTCCCTGAAAAATACACACTCTCTACGAGTGCTTCATCTGGGTTACGTCTCGAGTGACAGCTGGATAGACGGGATGGACCCTATGAAGCACATCTCCTCAGCGCCACCACTCCTCCGAAGCCTTGTTTTGGCGGTCCCCATGATGCACTTGCCCGACTGGATCCCATCACTCACACACCTTGTGGAATTAGTTGTACAAGTGGACAATCAGAGCAATCAACTACTAGATGCCTTGTGCAACTTGCCCAACCTGCAGAGCATCACCCTGCACATTGATTCCTATGTAGACCGAGAACTGGTCGCACGCGCCACCCACTCCTTTCCGATGCTTAGGAGCCTGGATATGCGTCTCAGTGGGCAATATCCCGAATCAATCGGATTTGAGGTCGGATCAATGGCAAAGCTCGAGAAGCTTGGATTGGCTCAGTTTGGTAGTGAAGAGAAGAGGAGCATTAATATTGTCGGCATTGAGAACTTGAAGAATCTTAAAGAGGTCAACCTGGATCGTGACATAGATGGCCAGTCAGTACAACTTGTACTGGAGCAGGTCAAGACGGAGAACGAGAATCGCACCGAGTCCAATCAGATCAAAGTTGTAGTATGGTGACCACAGTTTCCCCCCGCTGCTAGTACTTCCTATGGCAATACTTGCTGTTTCAACCGTACTATATCCAAAATTTTGTTCAGACTGAATCCTGCATTTGGTTCATCGTTTTTCATGTGTACGAATCGTGAAATAAAATCTTTGCAATAATATCTCTATCATCAAGCAGGAAAAGAGCGAGTTTATCTCTTGTGCATTCATTCAGCACACAGAGTACTCACAGATTAATAAAATCCAACGGCATCAGTTACGCTAGTCACGTGATTGGTTGGAAGCTTACCAGTGGCCGGGAGACGTTGACATGTAGCCAGGCGAGGTGCTGCTGCGTACGGCGGTGTCGCGTCGTCACCCGGCTGGATCGGTCGGTCCTGGCTGGCTCCCTGGTCCAAGCTGCAGCTCTCGCTCGCTTTGGGTGTGGGACACCAGCAAAGCTCTTGCCCTGCCCCGACTGATCGTCGTCTCATCTTTTCCTTTGGCTCCACTCCGATCTGGAGCTGCAGCGTCGCGTTCCTCTTTATAATATAGTTCCGGTTCCTATCTCTGTCACCCGGTTTCAAATCAAAAGCACGGTGAACTGAATGTGAAAAAAATATGACGAGACGTAGAGGTACATCGTGGCAAATAGGACACAATGTTTTGACTCATGCGCCCATTATGAAAAATATATTTTAAATGTATTTTTTTAATGTAAAAAAAATCGGTTGTACATCAGGACATTATATATGTCCGCACAAAAAGTTTCGTAAAAAATGACATTTCTTGTGACTTGCATAAAAAAGACAAAAAAATGTCTCGTGAAAAGTTATTTTGTAGCACCTGAATTTGTCATTTTTACATAGCCCACAATAAATGTTTTTCATTCGTATAACTTTTTGTGCTAACATAAAATGTCTATACGTGTAGCCGAAATTTTTGTTTGAATATTTTGATATTTAAAATATGATTTTGACAGTGGGTGTATCTACACCTACGAGTCAAAACAGAATTCCCTTGCCGTTACATACACCGCGCTCTATTTCACTCGAGCCTCGAGCTGATACAATTAGCTAGGGAAAGTTGTGTGTACGCCGAAGGGTAGCCCCAACTTGTCGACCTTGTCCGGACGGCCGACGCCCGATCGGGTCAAAGCTGGAGCGCTGAATGCATGATATGGGCGTTGCACAGAGACTCGATGACGACAGATGCGTCTAAATCATACGCATCTATTCTATACATATATCAAGGCAGACCCCTTAAGCCCTCCCCTCAGCATGTCCACGTGTCGCCACGGGGTAAAAACGCACTTCTACAGTGCCAGCGTCTCTCCGCGCCGTCGATCCTCAATCCAACGGTCCCCGTAGTCGTTCCCGTGGTCGTTTTACAAAAAAGAACCTGCACTGTCCAGAAACTACTCCGCAGTCCACACCTTCTAACTACGAAGGACCTGTCTGAAATTTCCAAAAACCTCAAGGACCCCGTTGAAAAACAACGCGCACATCCCCTCTCTCTCCTTCTCTCTCCCGTGCGACTCCGCCGCCGCCGCCGATGCCGACGCGCATCGCCGCCGCTCTACTCCTCCTCTGGACAAACTATACACACGGAAATCTCCGCCGTCCTGTCCTCTTCATCTTCACCCAGCCTCGCACGTCGGGACGCCCGAAGGGCAACGGAATCGACGTCGCCGTCGTCGCAGGTCATCGCCGCGGATTTGGTCGCCGCCGGCGACTCCGGCAACCATACGGTCCTGCGCGCCGCCCACTCGACACCCTTCCACCTCCTCGCGCGGCTCCGCACATACCCAGTCCCCCACGCGCGCAGCTGCTCGAGCGCGTCCTCGGCAGCGCGGCCGCGGCCGCGGCCGCCGCCAGCGCGCATGACGCCACCGTGCACGTCACGGCGGGCCCACATGGCAGAAATTTTACAATTTCCATATAAAACAAAAAAAATGACATGTGGGTTCCCCTGTCAGTTTTAGAATAATAATTACAGAAAAATACTGGAAAATGAAAAAAATCATATCTTTTAATATGTAATTCAGAAAAATATAAATAATATACCAAAATTTGCAGAAAAATGAAATCTCTACATCTTACACAATTCCATTCGTGGTTGAATAACTTTTATATAAAAAAATACAACTAACACAATTCCATGCATGATTGAATAACTTTTTAAAAAAAAATTAAAAGAACCAACATAACCTTTTTATATTAGTTATGCAGTTTATGGAAATAACATCTGTCTGTCAAACCAACTCCATTTAAATTGATCTTCATGACCTAGGATGCATTTCATTATCTTCAATTGGTCATAACGTCCATATTGTTTCACTTCATCAACGTCTGTATTCCTCAGATATTTCAATAGAAAGGTTTCATAGGTGAGTCAGATATTAGATTGGCCTACATTTACTGTTTTACTCTTATGCTTTAGTATTTTCACACCAGTGAATTATTACAACGGATTTGGTTTACTGATGTATCTTAATCCGATGATTTGCCATATTTTTTGATATAAGTATTATTACTTGCTCATTTCTTTTTTGTGCCAATGATGAATACCAGAGTACGGTTAGTGCATTCTTCCTCTTCATCCTCATCAATAAGTTAATATGATACCACTTTTGTGTGCCTTTTTTTTATAATTCCAACACGCTCTTCGCTTATCAAAATTTACTGCAAGATTGACTTCTTTATACCTTCACAACCACGAAGAAAGTTTATCAGTTGACTCCACACACACAAACTACTATAGCTAATTGTTTTTTTCTTAACATACTGTAATTAGAAAATTTCATAAAAAATTACCATCTGTTACTTTTTGAGTTACACTTCTATATGTGGAAAGAAGCAATTACAAAACCTTATTCACAATTGCAACTATATGCCCATATAAAAAGAAATCAAATCTAAAAAACTTTCCTATTTGAACAATTTTCAAAATCTAAACCATTTTTAACCACAAGCTTTCTTTGCATTCCAGTAATTTCCAAATCTCCACATTTCTAAAATGTGGACCTTTTCCAAATTTCAATTTCACCACAAGAACACAACGTATAAATTTAAATATTTCAAAATTTTAGATGTCTTTCAAATCTAACCCTTCTACTAACGTTAAAATAATTCAAATCTACATAACTTTCCAACTTGAATAATTTTCGAAATCTAAACAATTTCCAAACATAGGCTCTCTTTGCATTCCAACAATTATCAAATCTACACAATTTTAAAATATCAACACTTTCAAATTCGAATTTTACCACAACGGGTGCGGCGTGTCGCCGCACCGAATTCCACTAGTCTTTATCCATGTTTAAGCGCAATTTATTTTTCGTGGCTGACCTTGATCTGGCTTACAGCGAGCTCACTTGCCGCTACCACGCGATCTCAATCTAACGATCATCGTCAGCACGTGCTGGAAGTGCACGGAAGAAAACATCACCGCTCTTCCTCCCGTTCCCCACCCACTCGTGACCCCAAAAAAGACCTTGCCCCTCCTCTCTCGAAGCTCCTCCTCCCTCCTTGAGAGTCAGCCGCTCCTCGCCAGATCCGGCCGCTCTCGCCGCCGGCGCTCGCGCTGGATGGTGTAGCGATGTTCTAGGGTGCCGGCCCGCCGTGTATAGAAGTAGTATTAGGTTTACTTTGTTGTTGCTGCTGTGTACCTACATGGTGAATGGCGCTATGCCGTCTCTCTCGTCCCGAAGACTTGTAGCTCTGGCGTCCTGGCGCGGCGCCGAGCTCGTCGTGCTGGCGCTCTCCGTTAAGCCTCCATGGTGGGGGATGGACGGCGGCGGCAGTTTTACGGCGGTCTTCTTCAATAAGCGCCAGTCGTGTCTCCTTGGTTGCCCTGGCGGCTTTCTGGCTCTTGTCCTTCTCCTGGCCGGCCGTGGTGGCGGGGATGAGAAGGGCGTCCTGCTGGGAGCTGCTGGTGTGAATCGACGGCTCTGGAGCGCTTGGAGTTTCTGCTCCCTGCGGCGTTTTCCAAGCGACGGCAACATGCTGCCGCCGCTATCCTCGGTCAGAAGGCTGGCCACGCCGTGCTCGGTAGCGCTGCCTGCCTGAGCTTCGTTCTCCTCCTCTGGAGGTTCTTCATCAGCCTCGGCAAGCCTCACAGCTCCTGCTCGTCCAAGTGGTTCGTCCCCGGTGCGACCAGGAGTGGCGACGCCTGGAGGCTGTTCGTCGCCGGCGGGATCGAAGGTCTTGATTGCGTTTCTGCAATCTTTTTTAGGGTGTGCTATGTAAACATGCAGGGCCTAAAAAAAAACTCGTGACCCCCTTCGCGCACGCCCTCCGCCTAGCAGCGCAGGTACTCCGACCGCCGCGGAGATCTCCCACACCGCCCAGGTACTCTCGCCGCCGGCCCCACGATCTCCTACTACGCCATGGCCTTGGTCGACAATTTGGCCTCGCGTACCGCCATCTCGAAAGCCACCGTCGTCGCCGCCGTGCGGGCTCGCTAGCACCGCTCAGTCTAGCGGAGATGCTCCGGATCAGGTTCCGCCCGCCTCGATTCGGCCAAAGGCTTGGCGCCACGGCGGCCCTAGAGTCCGAGCGTCGAGCTTCTCGGTACAAGGCCTCTGACCAGCCCCCGCGCGTCTTCTCCTCTCCGCCTCCATACCCTTCTGCTCCCTTCGACAGGGTCTTTGAACCCCAGATTGGAAGGCAGGGTCGTATGGTTCCTCATCTCTATTATCTTCTTTTTTGTGTTGCTATCTGCTAGCGCTGCTTGCTGCTTGTGTTGCCTCCTAAATCAACATTAATTAGTAGTAAAAAACCATCGTTTTGCCTTCCTGAATCCCCCTAGTTAGTTAGACTACCTCACTTGACAAATAAGTTTATTAGCACTGTGGATGTAATTTATTAGTACTAATTTGTCGGGGGGCTGCCCCCGGGTAGGGCAAAGAGGTGGTGTTGGGAGCTATAAAGTGGAAGGAAAATCAATCCGGGTCACTCAAGCCGGATCACTTGGATCGGA
The DNA here is from genome assembly GCA_947311845.1 of Poa pratensis. Classification (NCBI taxonomy): domain Eukaryota; kingdom Viridiplantae; phylum Streptophyta; class Magnoliopsida; order Poales; family Poaceae; genus Poa; species Poa pratensis. Next base: position 5,246,359 of record CAMZMU010000037.1, read on the forward strand.
TCGGTTGAGAAAGTCGGTCAGTACTCAATCTTGTTTAAAGTACAGGGAGACGCCAAAGGGAACAGGCAAAGTCTAGCCGGATCAGAAGAAGAGATCCGGCTCAACTAGCCGGGTTGCCTGGAAGAGATCCGGCTCATCTAGCCGGGTTGCCTGGAAGAATCCGGCTTACCAGCAATGTCGGATAATGCACAAGGGCCGAGTAATGTCAGTAAGTTCACGGGTCCTGCAGGCCTCCTGCCCGAGGCTCAGATGACAGCCAGGTCGAGACACGGGATTCCTGGGAGCGCAGCAACCTAGGAGCTGACTCGGCCAATTCGGGAAAGGGGCTATGACCTAGACCCGGTGGGCTACACCTGCCATTGCCCGAAGTGGCAAGATAGGCCTGCTAGGGCCTGACAGTCCAGCCGTTGGATTGACAGGGGGCAGAGGCTTGTCCTCTTCCTCTTGGCAGTGCCATTATCTCATGGAGCCAGGGGCAAAGAAGTAACTCGGCAAGCCTTTATATACAGCACCACCACCTCCTGTGTGGAGGGACGAACCCTAGAGCTCATTTTCCCCCCTTGGTAGCTTCTTCTTCATCGTGAGCTCTCACCATTGTTGCTTCATACAGCTCGAGGAGCGCTTTGTACTTGTCACTTGAGATATAAAGAGAGTAGGCTAGTGCTGCAGTAGGGGTGTTACCTCCACAAGAGGGCCCCGAAGCAGGGTACATCGTGGTGTGCTTTGTGTTCTTGGTTTCTTGGTTTCTTGTTCATGTTCTTGCGGTTTCTTGCGTGTTCTTGCTTGTGCACTTCTTGAGTGCATAAACCCTCCCCGGATCCCCCAACGCACTTTCGGCCCCATCTTAGCCATACCTATGGCATCTGCCGTGATCCCACCACGACAGTTGGCGCCCACCGTGGGGCAGATTGAGGCGTTGGAGGGAGTTTACATCCGGACGGGCTCAGGCGAGCGTGTTCTTTCTGGTCTTATCGCCAAGATCGGCGAGTTCACCTTCGTCAGCGACAATGCAGGGTGTTTCGCCGGCAAGCCTTTCCCCGAGCATGGCTTCCTGATGATGCTCGGTAGCTTCGTCACCTATGTTGCTGTCGAGGCTGTTCGCGAGTACCCGGCGCAGGTGCTCGTGGCCGAGGACCCTCCTTCTTTCCGCGCAGCTCTCGGACAGCGTAGCGCTCGCCCCGGGAGTAGCGTGGAGGTGATGATGACCGGACCAAGTGCTGGAGCAGGCAAAGGAGATGCCGGCAATAGCATGCCCGAGGAGCTGATCACGCCAACCGATCCGGTTGACAAGCCGACTCGGACGGCAAAGTTCCCAAAGGAGAAACCAGATCCGGTTGGTCCACTTGGCATGTCAAGTAGGGAGGCTCCCTTGGAGGATGTCCTGGAAAAGTTAGCTCGGCCAGTGGCACCTGGGGCAAATGTAGAGCTTACTATAGCTCAGTTAGAGGCAGAGCGCCTGAGGTTGCAAAGAGAAGCCCGGTTGGTGGTAGAGTCTAGGCAAGCATTTGATAGAGATATGAGAGAATATAATGCTGCCAATGGTATTACCGATGGTTTCACTCCGGTAGCGCCTCACCCGCGCAAGAAAGCAGATTTGCGTAACAGGGGTAAGGACCTCAATGACGAGTTAGCTAGAGCCGCAAGATCGAGCTCAAGTAAGGCTACTAGTCATAGATCGGGTACAGGCAAGCCGGTGTATAGCTCCCCGGCCAAGAATCTTAGGGCTGCAGCGGCAGCGCGAGCCGAGTTGACCACATTAACCGGGGATGCTTGGCGCAAGCAGGCAGAAAGGGTCAATGAGCTGGTTGATGTGTGTAACCGGCAGAATGAGGCTTACCGGAAGGCTAATCCGGATGCTGGTGGTTCTCGGGTAGTGGTGTCGGCTAAGGCGGTTAGCCAGAGGTCCAAGGGGCAAGCGTCATCCCCGCATGTCGGAGCTGACCGGGCCCAAAGTGTGAATTCGGGCAAGAGCAAACAGCTGCAGGCCTATGATGCTGAGTATGCCGGCAAGCAGCAGCTGCTCAAGGAAGAGGTGGCCAGAGCAGAAACAATGGCGGTCAAGGCAATCCGGGAGCCGGAAGGGGTAATTCGGCTGGCCGAGGTCAACCACCTCGTCCTCCTGGGCAGAATCAACCCCGGCAGGAGCAGCAAGTGATGGTGCAAGCGCAGCAGCAAGGTGGTGGCCAGGCGGGCTACCGCTATGATGATGGTAATTCGGCTATGGCGCGAGCCGGATACCAAACGTATGACAATGCACTTGCATCCAGGCTGGGACCTCGGACGTTGGCTCCGATGATCAGCGTCTCAGGTTGGATAGGATTTACCAGTCCGAGAGCTGGAAGAGCAAGGCCCACCAGGTCCTCCATGCTTTGGGCCTCGGATCATGAACGAGCCGTTGTTTCAGCTTGGCCGAATCACAAAGCCGTATAACGGCAGCACTAAGCCGCAGGATTGGCTGATAGACTATGTATCCTCGGTGCACATTGCGGGGGGCAATCGCCGATGGGCGGTCCGGTATCTCCCGCATATGTTGGAAGGGCCAGCCCGGATTTGGCTGAATAACTTACCAGAGGGTAGTATCAACTCTTGGATGGATTTGGAGCAGGCATTTTACAGCAACTTCTCCAGCACTTACAAGAGGCCAAACCGACCTCAGCTCTTGTCTGCGTGCAGGCAGGAAGAGCGGGAGACAGACCGAGAATTTTTGACTCGGTGGAGCAACATTCGCAATTCTTGTGAAGGTGTCGTGGAGGAGCAGGCCATTTCTTGGTTCGCGCAGGGTTGCCGACATGGCACCCCGCTTTGGCAGAAGCTCCAGAGGGATATGCCAAAGACCCTAGCGGAAATGATCCGGATAGCAGATACATATGCTCTTGGCGATCCGACGCAGCCAGCGTTGGATGTGGTGGGAACAAGCAGGAGGCAACCGGTTAATAACCGAACTGGACCATTGAGGCCCAGTGACCGACATGAGTTCGGTTATAAAAGGAGAGATCCGGATTACAGATACGGCTCAGACCAGGTTGCAGCAGTAAATATGGATCATCCTGATAGCCAGAGACCAAAAAATGAGGGTCCAGCTTGGAGGCCGAATCAAGGTGCCTGGGCAAAGAAAGTGTGGGATGGACCGAGTCCACCTCTAACTTTTGAGGCAATGATAGATGGGCCTTGCCGTTATCACACAACAGACCCACGCAAGCCGGCCAATCATTCAACTCGGAATTGTAGCTGGCATCATCGCATCCAGGCAGAAGGTCAGAGAGGGCCACCTCAGAGGGTGCTCCTAGACCGAATTTCAGGCCAAATACGCCTTTATCCGGAGCCAATGCAACCCCGGTGAACGAAGGAGCTCCAAGGCCGGCAGCCACAAAGCCGGTTAACCTGGTAAATATGGGAGGCAACAACAACAATGCTGGTCCGAGTCGGCAAGGTGGATACCCCGGAAATGATTACAAGGAAGCTCATCAAAGTTATGTGGTTTTTGTGACCGAGCCAACTGACAAGAAAAGTCAGCTGCGAAGGGCGAAGGAGGTGAATGCAGTCACACCAGCAGTACCAAAATACCTGAACTGGTCCGAGCAGGAGATCACTTGGAGCAGGGCTGATAATCCCAGGGTTATGCCAAGCCCAGGAAACTACGCACTGGTGGTGGATCCGACTTTGGTTGGACCAAAGATTAATGTGAAATTCACTCGAGTCTTGGTTGACAATGGCAGTGCTATAAACATCATGTATCGGGACACAATGGTCAAGTTGGGTTATTCGCCGAATCAGTTGCAGCAGAGCAGTTGCACCTTCCATGGTATAGTACCCGGGGTGTCTTGTTCCCCAATGGGTAAGATCTGGGTAGATGTGCTGTTTGGTACCAAGGACAATCACAGACTTGAGAGTCTCGAATTCGAGGTGGTAGACTTGGAGAGCCCATACCATGCTCTGCTCGGCAGGCCGGCATTAGCCAAGTTCATGATATCCACTCATGTGCTACCTCAAGATGAAGATGCCTGGCCCGAATGGTATCATCACCGTTGCGGGAGATTACAAGAAGGCCATACAGTGTGCCACGGTTGGTTCCACCTTAGCCGAGTCGTTGGTGATCCAAGCTGAGAAGAGCAAGATGCATGAAGTAGTGGCGATGGCGAAGTCAGCTCAGCTCGGCGTGCTGGCCATGACCAATCCGGATGCAGGTGCAACATTTGAGGTGCCCAAGGAGACAAAGAAGATCCCCATTGACCCGGAGAATCCGGAGCGCATGGCCATCATTGGTGCCGGGTTGGGCGAGAAATAGGAAAGCGCGCTCTGTCACTTCCTCCGTGAGAATCGGGATATCTTTGCATGGTCGGCTAAGGACCTGCCTGGTGTTCCGAGGGAGTTGGCAGAGCACTCTTTATTTGTCAGGCCGGATGTGAAGCCGGTGAGGCAACCGACTCGGCGTCTTTCAGACGATCGAAGAAAAGTGGTGCTTGATGAGCTGGCTAAGCTACTTGCAGCCGGATTCATTATGGAGGTGTTGCATCCAGACTGGATATCCAATCCGGTTCTGGTAGAGAAGAAGAAGGACGAACCAGCGGTGGTCAAGGTGTGGCGTATGTGCATCGACTTCACCAACCTGAACAAGGCGTGCCCGAAGGATCCCTTTCCTTTACCTCGGATTGATCAAGTGATCGATTCTACTGCTGGGTGTGAGTTGTTGTCTTTTATTGATGCGTACTCTGGTTTTCACCAGATACCACTGAACCCCAAAGATCAAATAAAGACTGCTTTTATTACCCCGTATGGGGCGTATTGCTATCGTGTCATGTGTTTCGGTTTGAGAAATGCCGGTGCAACTTATCAGAGATGTATGCAGAAATGCTTACATTCTCAAATGGGCAAAAATGTGCAAGTGTATGTCGATGATATTGTCATCAAAACTAAAGAAAAACGCACTCTCCTCGAGGATCTCGAGGAAACATTTGTGAACTTGAGAAAGTATCGGTTAAAATTGAATCCGGATAAATGCACCTTTGGTGTCCCGGCTGGAAAGTTGCTCGGCTTCCTTGTATCGAGCCGAGGTATTGAAGTAAATCCGGCTAAGATCCGAGCCATAGAAAACATGAAATTGCCTAAATGTCTAAAAGATGTACAAAAGTTCACCGGGTGTCTAGCCTCGTTGAGTCGGTTTGTGAGTCGGCTAGGAGAAAAAGCCTTGCCCTTGTATCAATTGATGAAAAAGAGCACCGGGTTCACATGGACCCCGCAGGCAGACTCGGCTTTCAATGAATTAAAAAAGATGTTGTCCACTGCACCAATTTGGCATCACCTTTGCCGAATGAGCCAATGCTACTTTACATTGCGGCCACTAACCGGGTCGTAAGTGTGGTGATAGTGGTAGAGCGAGAAGAGGAGGGTAAATCCGTGCAGAGACCGGTGTACTATTTAAGCGAGGTGATCTCGACCTCGAAGCAGAATTATCCTCACTACCAGAAGATGACATATGGTGTATACCTGGCGGCCAAGAAGTTGAAACATTACTTCCAGGAGCACCCGATCACCGTAGTATGCGAAGCTCCAATCTCGGAGATCATTGGGTGCAAAGATGCGACTGGCCGAGTTGCCAAATGGGCAATAGAAGTGTCTCCTTACACCCCGCATTATGAAAGAAGAGATGCTATCAAGTCTCAGGCTTTACCGGATTTCCTTTGTGACTGGGCCGAGATGCAGTATGAGCCACCCAAGCCGGATTACAATTACTGGAAGTTGCACTTTGATGGCTCCAAAACCAAAATCGGACTAGGTGCTGGGATAGTACTCACATCACCGAAGCAAGATCAGTTGCGATATGTGTTGCAGATTCATTTCTCAGCATCAAACAATGTGGCCGAATATGAGGCACTGATCCATGGGCTTAATGTGGCTAAGGACATCGGCATCCGCCGGATAGAATGTTTTGGTGATTCAGATTTAGTGGTGCAGCAGTCTTCTGGAAATTGGGATGCCCTTGATGCCAATATGGCACTATATCGATTTCATGTCCAGAAAATTTCAGGATTTTTTGAAGGCTGCGAGTACAAGCACATACCCGGCTGGAGAACGAAGCTGCTGATATCTGTCAAAACTCGGGTCGTCTAGGGATGCAATCCCACCCGGGATATCCTTGAATCACCTAAGGATCCCTTCAATCAAACCTTCACCTGATTCCGAGTCAATTTTTATCCCAAAGCAAGAATCTGAAGCTGTTCCTATGAATGTTGATGTCGGGTACATTTGGGAGGACCCGGGGACTGCATGGCGAGACTCGGGGACTGCGCACCGAGACTCGGGGAATGCTACCCAAATCTTAGGGAAGAGGGGAAGAGAGGAAGATGGTGCTAACCGAATCTTAGGGAATGGACAGAGACTGATAGAAGAGATAATGGCGGCCGAACCAGTGGAAATAGATGAGCACTTATTCCCTTTGCATCCAGTACCGGAATGGGCTGAAGAAATCATGAAGTTCATGTCGGAGGGGAGTTTGCCAAATGATGAAACCGAAGCTAGGCGAGTGCAGAGGAGGTCCAAGGGTTACACCATCATAAACAAGGAGTTATACAAAAGGAGTGCAACCGAGGTGCTACAACGTTGCGTGGAGCCAGCCGAGGGCAAGGAGATGCTCCTGGAGATACATCAAGGAGAATGTGGGCATCATTGCAGTACAAGAGCCCTGGTGGCTAAAGTATTCCGGCATGGGTTTTACTGGCCCACTGCTCATGCAGATGCAGAGGACATAGTCCGAAAATGTGAAGGATGCCAAAGGTTTGCCAAGCAGACACACCTACCCGCATCGGCGCTCAAAACAATTCCTATCACTTGGCCGTTTGCTGTGTGGTGTTTGGATATGGTGGGAGAATTCAAGCCGGCTAGGGGTAACATGACACATATGCTGGTGATGGTGGATAAGTTCACCAAGTGGATAGAGGTGAAACCGATCCGGAAAGTGGATGGTCATTCGGCTGTAACTTTCCTGAAAGAAATCATTTTGAGATACGGTTACCCCCATAGCATCATCTCGGATAATGGCACGAACTTTGCTGTGGGAGAGTTTGCCCGATTCTGCATGATAAGGGGATCCGGTTAGACATAGCCTCAGTGGCACACCCAGAGTCCAATGGACAGGTGGAAAGATCAAATGCTTTGGTATTAGCTGGGATAAAAGCCCGGTTAATAGAACCTCTGGTAAAGACTCCGGGGTGCTGGATAGATGAGATACCGTCAGTACTATGGGGTTTAAGGACCACGCCGAATCGGTCAACTGGCTATACGCCATTTTTTCTGGTATATGGGGCAGAAGCAGTGCTACCCACTGACATAGAATATGATGCACCAAGGGTGACAATGTATACCGAAACCGAGGCAAAAGAGGCCCGGGAAGATGCAGTGGATCTGCTAGAGGAAGCAAGGAATTGGCCCTGTCTCGGACAGCAGTATATCAGCAGGTCTCCGACGTTATCATAGTCGGAAGATCAGCCCTCGAGTGTTTCATGAGGAGATCTAGTACTAAGGCTGGTGCAGCGCAGCAAAGGCCGACATAAGTTATCACCTCCATGGGAGGGACCATTCATTGTGAGCAAGGCTATGCACAATGACTCGTACTACCTTGTAGACGCACAGGAACAAGGAAGGACGGCCTGGACAGACCCGGAGAAGAAACCAAGCGACCCTGGAATGTAGCTCTGCTTCGACCCTTTTACTCTTAAGGGGCGCAATGTATGTATCTCAGTTTATCATAAATGAAATTTCGGCAATCCGAGTCTGGACTCGGGGACTGCCTCGTCCTTATGCATGTGTTTTTTATTACTGTTTTGTCCATACCGTTCATGTGTCGGATTGTTTTGAACCTCGTCCCAAAATTCAAGTAATGTATGCTGTGTTGTTGATCTCGTGACTCGACTGACAAACACCAAAATGGTAGTCAAGAGCAGAGGTGGGAATATGGGAAACATGAAAATGGACTCGGGGACTCGGTCCAAAACCGATTCGGCACATGTCGTTTACTAACCCTGTTATTTCTTTTTTGTTTATGTTAGATGATTCTAAACCACAACTCGCATGTTTCAAGTATTGTATGCTATGATTCCTATCTTGTGACTCGACTGTCAAACACCTAAAAGGTAGACAAGAGCAAGATTCGGCAAAAATAGTAAACAAGAAAACAGACTCGGGGACTCGGTTTAAATGATCCAACATAAACTTAGTCCGGATCACATTAAGCAAAATAAAAGTAGTCTCGAAGAACTTAAATTGTATATTACATCTGCTCCCGGCATACCGGGGATTTAATGATTTTCATTAAGATAGTTCAGGAAGAAGGAGCCAAGTTGCAGGAGACTCGGTTGCAGGGATGAGCTCGGATGATGGAGGAACCTCGGGTGAAAGAGGACCCTCACTTGCAGGAATGACCTTGGACGGCGAGCTTGAAGGCTGGGCAGATTCGGAAACATCCGGGTCAGCTGAAGAAGTGGCGGTCTTGATTAAAGCTTGCTCGGGTTTAGCCGAGTCAGTGGCTGGCATCTTGGAGTCTTGGCCGAGTCACAAGCTGCAGGTTGTTCGGCGGAGTTAGCCGAATCGCCAGATTCGCCCTCAGACTCGGCGTATTCGTCAAGGAGGCATCATCCGATTCCTCTTCTTCAGATTCTTCCCCATCCGAGTAGACCGGAGCCTTCAGATCAAGATGCTTGGTGTTTGCAAATTCGGCCATAAAGTTGGCAGCTTCCTCGCGGATCTTGATCCGGTTTGGATCTGAAGCCCATGAAGAACCCTCCGAAGGGAGCGCACTTTGGCAAGATCAATCAGCTCATACCAAGACATGATAAATAGCAAACCTGCGTCAGCACCAGCGCGGGCGGACGAAGATCTCCACTGCTTTAACCGGGTCTCTGCCTGATCCAGGTCTTTGATTAGCTCGTCCGCAGACCGGACTTGCCGAGCTTCAGGAAACAAGACTCGGTGAGCTTTGAGGCTTGCATTGAACAGATCAATATGGGAATCCTTCAAAGGAGCAATCCGAGCTCTAAGTGCAGTAATGTGATCTTCGATATCCCACGTCTCTGCTAGGGGAGCTCCAGTTAACTTAGCTCTCTCAGCTCGGGCATCCCTCACAGCTTTGGCGGCTTGAGCCGGATGCTGGTAAACTCTCCTACATTTAGATAAGCTAACACCGAGTTAAACGAGGTAACACGAAACGAGGTGTCGGATAAGAGCAGAGGAGGAAGAGGAAATTCGGCAAACTTACGATCCATGTCTTCATTGAGGCTAGCAAGATCAGCAAGCCATTTCGCGCTGATCGCCTTGTGGGCAGCCAGATCATCTTTCGCCGCTTTAGCTTCGGCTTCAGCATCTGCAACGTGCGTTTGGATTTTCTTGTCCAATTCGGCCCGCTTCTCAATCCCGGCTTTGAAAGTATCTCGCTCCTTCTGGATCGAGTCTTTCTCCCTCTGCAGCGTGTCCCGGTCTTTCTTGACCTTCTCCTTCACTTTTTCAACCCGGTCAAGCTCCCGCAGGAGCCGAGTCACTTCTGACTTTTCCTCCGATAAAGCGCGCTTGTGCTCCTGATCTTTCTTTTTCATCTCCTCACCTTGCGCATCGAAGGAAGCTTGAAGGGCCTGGTGCTGCAGGACTAGCTGCTTAAAGAGCCGGCTGCGAGCAGTCGTGATTTCCTGAAAGAAAAAGGGTTAATGGCGTAAAAAGAATCTCGGGGACTGGAGGCCCGAGATTAATAAAAAAGAAAGTTGACCGAATCAATTGGAAAAGAGACTCGGGGACTGGGAGTCCCACGATTTTTTCAGCGAGACAAAACTTATGATCAAATGTTAGAGATTCAAGCCGAATGACTTTCTTACTCTGAGGAGTATCAGTCATTCGACCCGAATCTCGGGGACTGGGGATAGTGTAGATTGATCATGGTGAAATAAAAGCAGGATTCGGCAAAGTTACCTCGAAGACCCGGTTAGCTTCAGTGACCGAGGCCTGCACAGAATGTAGAGATTGAAACATCCGGCTAGGACCAGCCGGATGTGGCGACGCTGAAGTGGTCGAGCCTTCGGCAAGGTCCGCAGCATTCCAAGCTTTAACAAATTGCTCTGCGGAGCCGAGGTTGTCGCCGCTCGGAGTGCGGAGATTCGGCAGAACCTGGCCACTAAGTCGGGCGCGAGTGATCACCTCAGAGAGTTGATCATGCACCCGAGTTGCTGATGGAGTGGCGGAAACAGGCTTGCTAGCAACCACCTGCTTATCCGAAATGGTTGGAGTTGTGCCAAAGGTAACCTGAGTCGGCTTAGGTAGAGGCGATGCGCCCGGGGTCTTGGCCGGATCTGGTTGTTTCGGTTGGTTCTGGGTTGATCCTGGACGGTCTTCTTCTTCTTCTCTGGGAGGACGCTTGTTGTGTTTCCTGTTGCTGTGTTTCTTCTTCTTCTGCTGCTCTTGATTCAGCAGAGTTTGAGCCTTGGGGGTAGGGCGAGGATCCGGCTTAGTCAAAGACTTAGCCGAAGTCTTAGCTTTTTCCTTCTCCAACTCCTTCAGAGGGCGGGGCCAAGTTGAATCTCGGGTAGGACCCGAGATTTCCTCTTTCTCCAGGTCAATAACCGACTCTGGAACGAGAGTCGGCGGAGGAGTTTGGGCAGTTGTGGCACGCGCGGGAGAAGTGACGGCCTTTTCAGGAGACTGGTGCTCCATGGCCGTATCCAGTGGAGGAATGGGAGAAAGAATGGATGAATGAGTTTGCTCGGTGACAAGGACGTCACTACATAGAGTAAAGTAAAACAGTTAACTCGGATAAAGGTGACTCGGATAATAGAGGAAGAAAGCAAATGAAGTTGGCATTACCCCTTGGTGGTAGGCATGGCCTTAAGCCGATTCGGCTTGATGGCAGCTTTCTTAATTCTCTTGGCTGGAGGGGCATCTGATCCGGACGCGTCAGGGCGTTTCCGAGATGTCCCTTGAGCATCCGGTTTGGCTGGAACACAAGGTTGTGACCATGAAATCGGAATGGCATCAATAGGATCTAGGATCCAGCAATCATCATCTTCATCCTCGGAAAGGTTGTAAATAGTCGGTTGCTTACCCTTGCGGATGGGCTTGGCGCGCGGAATTGGCAAATAATCGTCCGTATCCGCATCCTCTTCGCCCTCGCGCAGCGGGCTACGATCCGGTCCCCACACTTTGGTGGAGAGATCTCCATCTTCGGTGATTTGGCGGTCGAACAGCTGCAGTAGAGTCAAGGCGAATCTGGATTAGTCCGATGTCATTTTGATGAACTATGGATTGATTCGGAGAATGGCGAACTAACCTGTGGTGGAAGTGCATCTCGGTGGAACGGCTACGCCCCACCGCCACTTGTCCAACATCTCGGTGTAGGCAATGGCGTTTACTCGTCTCTTGACGGAAGCTCTGGTGAGGTCATGTTTGCTGATCCGGGTAGGATCTAGCAGACCACCCATGTGGCAAATCTTGTGCTTGCGTTGTTGAAGAGGACTGACCCGGCGACAGACGAAGGTCCGGAGGAGATCGTCCGCGAGCAGGCCTTTCTCCAGAAAATCCTCCAAAGTTTGATGTATTATTTGAAGCTCCGCAAGAGTGTCAGCCGGATCATATCTGAAGTTCAGTTCGGCTGTGGGGGGCTCGATCCTGAACTCGGGCAAGTTGAGAGCATCATGGCCTTCAACGCTCTTCACGTAGAAGAAGGACCTTTGCCATTTCTTGCAAGTATCCAGGCCAGTGATCCGGGGAAAGATGGAGCCCGTCCTCGGGGTAATGCTGGACGAACCACAGGCGGTCATCACCTTCGGATCACTACCCGGGATCGTATGTTTCCGGAGGTGAAAGTACTTCGCCCAGGTTTCGACAGTCGGCCAGAGACCGAGATATCCCTCCATAAAGGAGGTAAAAGCAGACAGGGAGACAAAGGAGTTAGCCGGAAGGTGGTGAGGCTGCAGGCCGAAGAAATCTAGGAATCTCCGGAAGAAGTCACTCGCTGGGAGTCCGAATCCGCGCTCGAAGTGCGCTAGAAATACAACGCGCTCACCCGGTTGGGTGACCGGTTCGAGTTCTTTCCCCGGTTTTCGGCATATAACTTTAGGTGTTATACGCCGGGTGCTCAGCAGCCATTCCAGATCATCATTTGTAACGTCGGAACCCTCCCAACTGCCGGGGGCAGCTTCGCATATCCAAATCAGTCCTGCAAAAGGTCGGATATAGCCGAGTTAGGAGATGCGGAATCTCTAATCCAGCGAATCGAATAAAGGTGTAACCGAATCAGCTATTAAGGGATTCGGTAGAGGCTATCCCGGATAAAGTGGCCTAGTTACTGCGGAAAAGTAATTCGGCTAGTAACTACAAACACCTTTCCGTGAAAATCTAGGGTTACGCAAGATCTACCGCAGCAGTAAAATAGAGAAGAAATCCCGAGTAAAAATATGGTGGAACTGTTCAAGCAGTGGCAAGCCAAACTGGGGCAATCTAGTGCAAACCCTAGAAAGGAGATCTAGGGAATGCACTAAGGCGCGGCAATGGACTCGTTTGCTAGTGAATCTAGAAAAAGCAAGCGCAAGTTCATGGCGGAAGATGAACTCGTTCGAGGGAAGCATGGCTGGGGATGAAGAACTCACGGTTGCAGCACGGCGAGGAAGAGGCCCGGTGAAGAAACGGCGGCGCAGGGCGCGGTGCGCGGCTCCGACGAGTTCTCTCAGGCGTTGTCGAGATCTCCGGCACGGCGAGGTCGCAAGGGCGAAATCGCAGCGGCGTCAATGGCGAGGTTGGAGTTCTCGAAGTGGGGGGTGCGGGGAAGAAGAAGAGGAAGCCCGCACCCCTATATATAGCCCCTAGCTGGTAACGGGCGCACTACCGTGCGGTTTTCGGGGCGTGGCCAGATGAGGTGTGCCCTGAAACTCTGCGGTCGCTGCTGTGGCCGTGTATTTCAAGCACATGCTGGGTCATAGAATTGGAAGCGGTGGTGCGGATCAAGTGTGCAGGTCAGCGCAGAAACCGAGGAGACGCAGTCATTTAGTCAAATGCACTCAAGTACCTGATGGATCCGGATAATGTGTTGTCAGTGGCATGTCAAATCAAAGACCCGATTATGGGGCTTTGCGCAGAGATTCTCAGCCAAATTCCCAGAAAATCCTGAGACAAATTTAGTCGATAAGAGATTCGGTTAAGGGTGTTTATTTTTAACCTGCTACGGCCCTCCATCCGAGGCTGTAGGACCGCACCAGCTTCGGGGACTACTGTCGGGGGGCTGCCCCCGGGTAGGGCAAAGAGGTGGTGTTGGGAGCTACAAAGTGGAAGGGAAAATCAATCCGGGTCACTCAAGCCGGATCACTTGGATCGGATCGGTTGAGAAAGTCGGTCAGTACTCAATCTTGTTTAAAGTACAGGGAGACGCCAAAGGAGAACAGGCAAAGTCTAGCCGGATCAGAAGAAGAGATCCGGCTCAACTAGCCGGGTTGCCTGGAAGAGATCCGGCTCATCTAGCCGGGTTGCCTGGAAGAATCCGGTTTACCAGCAATGTCGGATAACGCACAAGGGCCGAGTAATGTCAGTAAGTTCACGGGTCCTGCAGGCCTCCTGCCCGAGGCTCAGATGACAGCCAGGTCGAGACACGGGATTCCTGGGAGCGCAGCAACCTAGGAGCTGACTCGGCCAATTCGGGAAAGGGGCTATGACCTAGACCCGGTGGGCTACACCTGCCATTGCCCGAAGTGGCAAGATAGGCCTGCTAGGGCCTGACAGTCCAGCCGTTGGATTGACAGGGGGCAGAGGCTTGTCCTCTTCCTCTTGGCAGTGCCATTATCTCATGGAGCCAGGGGCAAAGAAGTAACTCGGCAAGTCTTTATATACAGCACCACCACCTCCTGTGTGGAGGGGACGAACCCTAGAGCTCATTTTCCCCCTTGGTAGCTTCTTCTTCATCGTGAGCTCTCACCATTGTTGCTTCATACAGCTCGAGGAGCGCTTTGTACTTGTCACCTTTGAGATATAAAGAGAGTAGGCTAGTGCTGCAGTAGGGGTGTTACCTCCACAAGAGGGCCCCGAAGCAGGGTACATCGTGGTGTGTTTTGTGTTCTTGGTTTCTTGGTTTCTTGTTCATGTTCTTGCGGTTTCTTGCGTGTTCTTGCTTGTGCACTTCTTGAGTGCATAAACCCTCCCCGGATCCCCCAACGCACATTCGGCCCCATCTTAGCCATACCTATGGCATCAGCCGTGATCCCACCACGACATAATTTCAGCATGGGGATTGTTCATAGATGATGCTACTAGTTGTTTTCCACTATAACCATGTTTGTTTCCTAATGTCATTCTACTTTTTAGATGTAATCTAGTGCAGCTAATTGTGAATTAGATGAGAGTTCTTATGTGGTGCCATTCCACGGAGATGTAAATTTAAAGGATGAGAATTTTGTACCATTTTTTAACGATGATATTTGCAACAAAAATGAGAAACAATGTGTGCATGGCCATTCCGGATTTAGATGCAATTTTGAATCAGATGGGAGTTCTTATAGGCCGCACATGTAGATGTAAATTTTCAAGGATTTAAACTCCCATCTTATCAATGGAGAGCGTAGGTGCTACCCCATAATACATGTATTATTTGTAGTATGGAATTTTTTCACTACGATGATAGAACATAACTATGAACAAATCATTATAGACACGTGCTGCGTTTATTTTTAGAAGTAATACACAGAGAGTGGTTAACCCGTACATAAATGTATTTTTTGAAGGATGAGTATTTTTCCTAATTTTTGTACACTATGAGGTAGAATGTAATTTATGGACAAAGAAAATAAGCATGCAATGTGTCTTTTAGTGTAATCCAGTAGGGCTATTTAATTGTGATTAGATCTGATTTGTAGGCTCTGGCCGTCAATAGATATATCTTCAAAGGATGATATTTTTCCTATCCTTTCTCATTTTCGCGACATTGAATGTAGGGTAATGCTTTCTGCTAACATATTATTTCTCTTTTTTTTCCCTAGTTTTCTCTTTTTTTTACTACTGGTAATGCTTTCTGCTAACATATTATTTCTCTTTTCGCGACATTGAAAAGTAGGGTCAAGAAATTCTTGTCAGTCCAGGAGTTCCATATGGAGAAAAAATGTAAGTTTTCTCTGACGGTGCAAACTTTTGTTAATGAAAGCACAACACAATTATTGTGTCAATGGAATTCAAATAATTTTCTTTGGTTGCTGCAAATATTTACTTTTCTGATCGCATGCAATCTATTTGTTTCATGCTTACATGTTTTTCAGTAGTAGGTTGGTGGGATGTTTTCTAGTCATCTTAGTTCCTGCAAATACATGTAAAGCTCTTAGTTCCTGCAAATTTACTTTTTATGATCACCTGCAATCCCATGTGATCCCAAGTAACTACATCTTGTAAACTTTCAAATTCTTAGTCAGCAATTCTTGACAAGTTCCATGTTGAGAAAAAATGTAAGTTTTCTCTAGAGGTACAAAATCTGTTAATGAAAGCACCGCACAGTTATTGTGTTAGTGGATACCAAATAAAGTTCTTTAGTTTGCTCCAAAAATTTCTTTTTCTGATCGCGTGCAATCTATGTGACCAACTTAATTTTTTTTCCAGTAGTTTCAGTATAATAATCCCTTGTGATTTTTCAAAAGTAGGTTTGTGGGATGAGGTGGTTTTTTTGCGATGATACATTCGTTTTGATGTTTTCGGTGGTGTAAGATATTCTTAGTGTCATTCTGTAACCAGATGGCGGAAGGGTACATTTGCATGGCAGTTCTTATTGCAATAACATTTTTTACGGATAGACTCTTGAATGCTATGGGTCAGTATTTTGTGTTTTTTCCTCTGAACTAACAATACATCAGATAGTGCCATGAAATTGGAGTCCAAAAAAATGTTAGATGTAAGGTTTTTGTAGGAGCTATATGATGATATACATTTTTTTATGGATGTAAGTGTTTTGGGGGTATTCTTTAAGTATGAACCGATTTTCTTTATGGAGTGCTAGCGACCTCGTTCTCATGGTAGTTTTCTGCAAATGCACTTGGCGAATTAGGCAGAGTTTTGCAGATAAATGTTTGTTTCCTCTCTGTGTGTTTGTGTGGGTATCAGGCAAAAGGAGTGGATTCAGTTATTGTTTTACCTGCTGATTGAAGAGACGGGCCTCGTTTTGAACACGATCTGGGATTTTTTCGTCTTCGAAACAGCAGGCCAATATTCCAGATGTAAAATCCTACTTGGGTTAGATCACACCTTTGTGCTAGATCACACCTGATTATAGATGTAAGCTCTTTGTAGGTTCATGAGTTTTTTCTAGAGTTGTTTTCGCATTTCGATGATGGATTGCTCCCCCGTTATATGTAAATTGATTCTTCGGATGCAAAATTCCACATTAGATGCAAGTTCTTAGTAGACATAAGCATGATTCCATGCTGCCAATGCTATATGTATGTTTAGGGGTTTATATACCAGCAATGGAACTAATATACGTAGATATATCGCAATGGAACACTACTAGATGTATTAGTACGTAGGATCTGATCTGATCGATAGATGTAAATTTCATGTAGTTGGTAGATGCAATTTTTTATATTCCAAGAGGTAATTTATTTCTAAAACTAGGGGAGGTAAAAATGTAACAGATGTCGGTTTTATTAGGCCCAATTTTTCCGATAAACATATAGGTTTCTGATTTAAATTTCTAGTGGACTAACATTTTTACCTGATCTGATGCAAGTTTAGTGAATGTAAAATTCCACACTAGATGCACAAAGCACTGGATGCAAGTGTTAGTGGACGTAAGTTTACCATGGACATATACCTTTTTCTGCTAGGGACATTGGCATCTAACTTGCAACCCATGCTGCCAATGTTATACGTAAGTTAAGGGGTTCGTATACCAGAATGTAACTAATATACATAGATATATCGGAATCCAGATGGAAGTTTTTAATGCAATGCTCGATCTATTTATTATGTAGCTTTTCATTGATAGATGTAAAATTTAATGTAGTTGTCGGGATGCAATTTTGTATATTCCAACAAGTAATTCTTCTCTAAAACTAGTGGATGTAAAAATGTAACAGATACTAGTTTTTGTTAGGCCCAATTCTCTCATGGAGTTGTGACGTTTGTAAGATGGATACAAGACCCATGATATGGGAGATTGTATCCAGCTTCATCCGGAGGGGGATTGTTAAGATGAAACCAGAAAACCATGTTGATACCAAATATTTTCCATTTTTCGATGAAAACATGGGAATTGCATACATGTTTTATCGGCACAAAGAATTACATGTTCTCACATGTTTTATCGGCACAAAGAATTCCATTTTGCTCATGTTTATGACAAGAGATAAATATCTACATGCTCGAAAACGCATGGTACTTTGCATGCTTGATCTGTGTTTTGATGTAATTCTGGGACACGAAACAGATCTTCAGTTTTCTTGTTCTTTTATGCACGGATGTAAATCTTTTTGGTTTTCATGGGGTCGAGCAAAAGGGGGTTTCTTTTCCTGTGGTGGCTATGGTGGAGGAACGGAGGAAGGAGAAAACCTGGGGCCTGGGGGTCTGCGTCCAGGTGGGGAAAAGGTGCTGGGTCTCCGGATCTCTGCCCCGCCCGAATCACAACCTGGCCCGCGCGCGGGAACTGATTCCTGTCCATACCTTTTCTGTCATGTGCGTGCGGGACCCTTTCCATTTTGGGGCTGTCGGAACTGACCACGAGTTGGGCCAAACCGTGGTCGACCACGACGTAGCAGCGTCCATGTTTAAGCCGTATATTTGTCATGAAAATGGCAATATATCACTCTGTACATGCCACTAACCATTAATGCGCAAATTATTTTGTAAATCTTCTTATGATTTATTTTCTTGCAGTTAAGGAAGATATTCTCGCGCAAATCAAGCATTTATGAAGAAAGGAACCGAATTGGGAGTTGACAAATATTCAGAAGATCCAAAAATCTGTTGAAACCAAAGATAACGACCACCGATACGGTCACACCCGACCGTACTGGTGACTGTATCGGTGTCGGATCGGCGCCGTCAAATCAGGCTACTTTCGTGAAGGGCCACCAGATGAATTCGCAATAGAAGGGTCTCGAAACCCTAATCTACCAGACTGCCTATAAAAAGTAGAGGGGACTTCCACAAGAGAGAGCCGCCATCTTCACCATCTCCACGAAGTGCTGCCTCCATCTCCACCACCATAGTCATCATCCATAGCCATAGACTACTTGTAATTTAGATCTCATCACGATTGGCAACATTGTAAAAAACTATTTCAATCATTTATCTATAAGTACTCTTTTCTGTATTTTTTTCTATAGTTGATATGATCCCGATGTGTGAGTAGTCCACTCGGGCTAGGGACTGAGGCCTAACCTAGCAGTTATGTGCAATCTAACCATTGGGATATTAGTTTAAAGATTTCTATATGATGCATATGTTTGTCTCTTGTCAGTGTCTCGCTTCTAAGATTTGTCAGGTACCCAAGACCCGAAGAGTGATCAAGGTAGAGGTAAGAGCAGAGAAACATGGAAGGCCATGCGCGAAACTCGGTGAGAGTAAGAGGAGTGCATTAGCTGAAAGCAATTCCATGGAAAAAACAATGACGTCATTGAACTTAAGTCTTCTGTCTATTAAGTCTTAATAACTTAGACAACCCCGCAAGACGGAATAGGGCCAAAGTGGACAGATGAATACCTTGTGCTCATGACATGTGAGACATTGGTGACCTTGTATGCATTGGTCATATATATCCCTGTGTCATAAGAATTATTTATCACTAACAAAGCTTCATCTTATTTTATTTATCCCATACATAATATGCACTGCTGGAAGTGAAACCTTCTCTCGAAATAGGCTTGCGCCCCGCTATATTAATATAGCAACTACCCATACAACTGTGAGACCACTGCTGGGGCAAACATCACAAATAAGCCCAAGAGAAAAAACAAGAGAAATAAAAGAGAAACTAATGCCAATAGCGCCAGATCGACGAAAGCGAAGATGTCCCGCAACTGATGCGCCCTCCAGAGAATTCCCACCACACTCCCATGCCTCCGAATTGCCGCGTACCAAGCAACACCTTCAAGAAGGAATGCGACGACGACGACGCTGCTGCCCGGACTGCTCCTAGGATTTCTCCCGGTACACGGAGGTTAGTGGGGAAGGGGTACACCCAATGCCCTTCAAGAAGGGCGGCGGCGCCCGCAGGCGTCACCGCGCCGATGCCGGCAAGAGCCGACATGGATTTCTCCCGATCCCCAACAATAACCCCGGACAAACCATCGGCTCCACCAAGCTCGCCACCCACCAACATGCGCCACCACAGTCTTGAAGCCATCATCGACGTCTCACCATGGCAAACGCTGCGAGGCCGGCCAGACCGAGAAGGAGCAGCCGTACGCAAGGGACGACAGTACCGCAACCACGTGGGAGGGAACATCCTCCACCGCCATTGGCAGTAGCAGACCGGACGTAGCAGTAGCACACCAGGCCAACTAGGCCTGGCCGGGCCTAGATCGGGCCCGTGAAGCTTCCGCCGCCGCGTTGCAGCAGACACGGCGCTGTAACCGCCACCCCCATCACTGGCTGCTTTTCAGTCCAACCGGAGGCGTCCACGTCAGAGCCCGAGCTGGCCCGCGCTGACCCAGATCGGGCCCAAAGGCCCCAGATCTGGGCTTGCAGGGCGCCGCCGGCCAGGCCCCGCGCCAACCAGTTGCGCCATCGCCTCGCCAAGCCGGGTCCTGCAACGGGTAGAAGATGGAGCCGCCACCGCCGGCCCCGCCACGGCACCACGCGGGCAACTCCCGGCGGCGCCCGTCGGCGGCGGCGAGAGGGGAGAGGGAAGCTGCAGGTTCTCTGGCGCGCGGGGGAAGGGCCCGCCCGGTCGCCTCGCTCGGAGAGATGACGCGGGGAGGGGGGCACGGGGTTTTTTTTCTCTCGTAATGCGTAAGCCATGGCCTATTTTAATCCATTGATAAAACAACCACATACGAACGAGTTTGGTCCGGTAAACAAAACTTTTAAAGCTTTCTTGAACTTGTTACTAATCCCTTGCTAAGCACCTACTTCCCAGATTCGATAAACCCTGTGTCTCTTGGGGGAAAAGCTACATACTACATCCGAAATCCGGATCGAAGGTATCAACGGCCTCAATGATGATGGAGGCCCAAATGCCACCCTGGGTCGCGTGACAGTCAGGTCTCCTGGACCTCACGGTAGGTGAGGGGGGGGGGGGGGGTGGCCCCCTACCTTGCACTAAGCTCCACCATTTGTGCTCACAATTAAAGTAATGAGGGAGGCCCGGCAAGACAGAAGCACCATCATGGTGATGCACCAATAAAAATCATAGGGTGTATCCACCTGATAAAAACTTTGCAAATAAGCCTTAAAATACAAAAAAAAATCATGCACGGAAAACATAAGTTACAACTTGCTCGTATAGATTAACAATAACATTTGTGACCGGTGTGAAAATAGGAATGCTACATCATAATTCTCATATTAATGAAGGGACATTTACAAACAAGTGATAGAATTGTACTCCTTATATTCTAAAATCGTTTGAATTGGTTTATTCAGCCCCCCAAAAATCGTGCAAACATAGTTTCATTTTCCTCAACAATTCCACAACGAATTAAACCAGTTTGCAATTCTTGATAATATTCTTCTACTGATTTTCTACCTTGTTGCAAACGTGTCAGTTTTTGAAGCATTTCACGCTAATAATAAGGAGGTACAAAACGAGTACGCATAGCAGCTTTTAAAGCAACCCAAGTAGTAGGAATATTAGCATGATACATGCGACAATGTTCAGACCACCAAACTGAAGCAAAACCAGTAAACTCACAAGTGGCAGCACAAACACGTCTATCCTCAGGGTAATTTAAACATGCAAAACGTTGTTCTACCTCTAATTCTTAGGTAAGATAAGCATCAGGATTATATCTACCCTCAAAAGGTGGAATTGTTAATTTTAGCTTAGCGACATGTTCGACATGTTCTTCATCACGCACCTGAGGTTGCTGCTGAAAGTTGTTCTTAGTGTGTTGGTGTGGACGACCCCGCGGTTGTTGAAGATTGTCTACCTCTATTTCATAACCGTCCAAGTTAGCGTCGGCGCCAAGAGCGGCTGCAGACTCCGCAGTGTTGCCGTGTGATGCATGTAAAATGCATACATGAACTTTGCACTTTAATTGCTTATATTCCAATCATATTTGCATCATATAAGGGTTATATCAATGTTTTATAATGATTTTTGGGAATATTCATTTATTTCCTATTTTTATGGAATTAACCCTGCACAGGCAGAAAACCCCGTTTTCTTATTTTAATGTTTCAGGGACCCAAACGTCAACGAAATCACCTGGAAATTTACGAGCGTCAATATTTTGAAGGAAGAAGACCTGTGGGCGAAGGAAGCTAGCAAGCGGAGGCCCGAGGCCCAAACGGGGGTGGCCCACGCGGCCAGGTACAGTGCCCGCGTGGGACTGTCCCGTTGGCCCTCGTGGCTCCGTTGCCGTCGATCTTTGCTCTACCGACATAGTCTTGACCTAAAAACACCTATAAAAAAGGTCCCATGACGTTTCGCGAAAGGAGGCGGCGGAGAAACACGAAACCACGAAACAGAGAGACAGAAGGCTGCCGCCGGAGAAGATCGGAGGGGGGAAACGCCGCCGGAATCGCCTCCGGAGGGCTCCACCCCCCTCTGGCGTGTTCATCATCAACATCTACAGCAAGATCTTCTCCACCATCATCTCCATGATGAAGGGGGAGTAGTCCACTCCCTGGACTTGGGTTTGTGGTGGTAACTTATGTATCTCTCCTCTCTTTGAGCTTCACTAATTAGTACCGTATGAGCTGCTGAACATGATTACGGTCATCTATGTAATACCTTTGTGGTGAATATTGTGGTATGAGATGATTTGTTATGCATTTACCGTTGTGTTGGGGCTTTTATGACTTGTCATACTTTGGTTGAATATTGTTCTTAAAGAAGTATGATGTATGTGGGTACGGGATGGCCGATGTGACACGGCATAGGTATTGAGTGACACAGTACCGCCCAACATCCTTTATCTGGGGGTAAAAAGAAAGAGTATGATGTGGGAGTGAGAGAAACCACGCTAGCCTTACGAGGGGTGACCTAGCAACACAAATGAGTATTTCTTTCAACTATGTGTTTTAGGACATATAGCCGTCATAAAAAGCTACCATTAAAACATGACAATTGTGTGTACTTTATCTATAACATGATGATCACCGTAGATGAGAGAGAGAGGATTAAGTGAACCCATGAACCATGTCCATTGTTCCTATAAGAAACACACACTTGAGCTTGTCCTCTTGCTACATAGAGGATTGGGCTTTCTCTCTTTGAGAGCTTTCACTTGCTACTACCTTTGTCTTGTCCTCTTGCAAAGAAGAGGATTGGGACACTTTTACATCCATCAAACCAACCATCTTGTTCTCTAAACTTGTTTAGTGCATAATCAACTAAAACTTGTGACACTTTAGTTGTAGGGAATAGATAACTTTTCCTTCTTGATCCTGCGGATCGATACCTTACTTCCACATTGAGAGGTGCTACAGTGATCCCTTGCCTTGGGGGTTATCACCGTGCACGTGAAACAGCTCAGGTATGCGCGTCTGTAGCTTCTCCAGCAAGCGATCAAACTTGCCAGTCAGAGCAGTCAAGGAGGTGTTGACGCCGTCAAATTTGGTGTTGAAAGTGCCCTCTAGACCATCGATACGGTCCATGGCGCTGCCAACCCGTGTCTCGATGTCCAAAGAATGGTTGGACACCATCTTCTCGAAGTGCTTGTATAGCTCCTTGTTCGTCATCTTGTTCATCTCGTCGCCTGACATGGTTAGTAGAGACAGGAGACAAAACACAAGTATATGTTCCTATGACTACAAATATGGTGGAAAATCACGCAAACCGTGAAGCAATATACAAAGCCCTTACAAATTCCTTACCACGTAGGAGAGCGTCACGGCAACCGCGAGGACAAGCACCTCAAAGATTGGCAAAGCGATTACCAGGGAAGGCACAATGCACGTAGTAGAAATCTGTGGAGCTGTAGGAGGCTTTATGGTAGCAAGGATTAGCAATAATCAAATCAGAAATGCAAGTTGAATAAACGCTCAAAGACGGTACTGTGCTGGTCCTAGGCTAGACCGTACTAGAGACGCGAGCCTATAGCACCAACAAAGTCAAGGCGCGGCAACAACAAGCACAAATGGAGAGCTCAAAAGCAAGATATAAGTGAAGATCATAGAAATTTCCGAACTTTTTTCACAAAAGTGGCAAAAACTCACCCTTCCCGGCCTCTTTTGGCAATTCTGAGTGGTACGGAAGCCGTTAAACAATGTCGTGGTTTGGGTTGGACAGATATTTTTCTGCAGAAATTTTTGATAGGTCGCACGTCGAAAACGGAGTTCGTATGCAAAAGTTATGGCCAGTCAATTTTTGGGCAGAAAAACTGCCCAATTCGGACTAAAATCGGGCTGGACTAGTAGAAATCAGGGTCAACCCGCCTTGAATGCGGATTTGACTTTTTTTTTTGCTTTTCTTTTTTTGGTTTTTTTTTTACTTTTTTTTTTGACTTTTTTTTATAAGTCTAAACCGAAACAAATATGAACCCTAAACAGATGGGGGTGACGGCGGTAGAGATGGTTGTGGTGGCGGTGGTAGAGATGGTGGTGGTGGCGGCGGTAGAGATGGCGGTGGTCGTGGGTATGTAGATGGTGGCTCTGATACCACTTGATAGGGCAAAGATGTCCGATCTTTCGATGAGATGAAGATACATCGATTCTGGTGGAGGTTGACCTTGGCGATCCGACTACTACGCACACGTACGCGGCGCCAATGCAATCGCTAAACCAATCTCCCGAGGTTACCAATCCTGCAGAAGCACGATCAGTCTGACCAATAGGTCTAGTTCTACCTGCGATCGAGGAGCAAGTAATAACCAATAATGCAATCAAGAATTGCGGATATAAGATGAACTTTATTGAAAAGGTGGGATTCCGTAGCGGTCTTAATCAGGTCGTTGGACACAAATCGAGATCACGAAGATGCAGCGAAACGCTAGGCAGTCTTTTAGCTAAACAAAATCCGAGTCTAAACGAAACCCTAGACGAGGTATATAAGGAGGAGAAGGAGGGGGTTTCGCCTAGCCATCAAGTGGCGGCCGAATCCAACCCTAGGAGGCCTTCTCTCCCTCAATACGGACTCTAAAAACGACCTAATAGTTCTGTTTCGAAATTACATGGGCCCTGGCCCATTAATAAAGGTGACGCAACACCATATATAACTATGAACGAAAATATGAAGCGTATACTTGATTATTTTGCCTAGCCTCCATTGGTGGTGTCATCATCTCCAACGCGTCCACTCCGGCTGTGATCTCCATCCACGTACATGCTCCATAGCTTGTCCTTCTCATCCATGCTTGGTCCATCATTCCTAAGAGAGACAAATACATCTACTTTAGGCAGATCATATTCTCATGTACATTAGGAGTAGCTCGTAGAAACGAAAGTACCTGTTGTTGGAGCTGACGGGCACGAGCTCGAGTTAACGGTCCTTGCATTTGAGGAGGTGTATTTGTCATGGTTGCATCTATAGTAGGTATGTCCTCATCACTTCTTCCGTCTGTAGTGAATGTTGTAGGTCTAGAAACATGAGAGAGTATCACCGAAATAGTTTCTGAGTGATCGATTTATTATCGGAGAGATTAAAGAAGCGGACTTGATGTCCCGGAGTTATAGAAAAGAGTTTCTATCACTGTCGGATTTATTCCGAGATTTTATATAGAGGGAATACTCTTCCGGAGGTTTAATATGCGGACATTGAATGTCCCGGATCATATAAATGGTTTCATATGATGTTGGATTAATTCCGGGAATTTTCTGTAAAATAGAAATATCAGTTTGGGATTTAATCGGACAAACTCCGGAGAGGGAAGGAAGTGCCGGGAGAGGCCCCGGGTTGCCCAACGTGGCTAAGGCCACATGGGGCAGCCGCATGGGCCCGCCTAGCCCTTCATAAGCTACCCCCCAAAGTGGCATGGCCCAATTGGGCCAGAAAAGGCCCATTAGGGTTCCCCCCCCCCCCCTTTTCCTTGGTGGGGAAGGCACCCCTTTGGTGCTGCCGGCCCTAGGGCTGCGCCCCACCCCCTCCTCCCCCCTATATAAGGAGGGGAGAGGCATCCCTCTATATCATCCCATTGAGTTGTGGAGGTGCCCCTCCCCCCTCATGACTAGAACTTGATCTACGGGGTTTTTGAGGTGTTCTCTCCCTTTAGATCTAGATATAATCTCTCTCTCTCCCTTTAGATCTAGATACAATTTTTTTTGTTAAAAGAATCACATTTTCGTCCCCTAAAAATCATAATGTCCTGAGGTTATGACTTGGATCAAGCATAAAGGAAAACATTGGATAAAATGAGTATGGTTATGTGTTTTTACGTTATATACTCCTTCATCTATAAGTTTTCTACCATCTGCTGAGTAGCAAGGATGCCAATCCTTCATAATAAATACTACTGACCAATTATTTTTAGGACGTCTCCAAAATACTACTTAACTGAACCTTTTAACACGGTCCCGACAGTTTTGAAGTGAAATGCATCTTGGTTTGTTTGTTTGTTTGTGGTCCTCCTTTCAGATTTAAACACTCCGATTTCCATGAAGAAATAGACACATTTAAGAACACATATTGCAGCATATAAACAATAAATGTTGGCTGATTCATCTCACTATTTGTGTTTGCACATAAACCGAAATTCTTAACGTATTTCCTTTAGACCAACTCTTTCTAACTAGTATATTTTTACTTGGCGCGTGCAACACATTTTCTAACACGGAGCATGAATATATGTCCAATTAAACCAGGTATCTCATTGTCATCGATGATGTCTGGAGCCTACAAGCATGGGAAGCTATTTGCATCATATTGCCCAAGAATAACCATGGCAGCAGAGTTATTGTGACAACTCGGATAGAGACCGTGGCCAAAGCAGCTAGTGGTTCGGAAGCCACTGTCCATCAAATGAAGCCCCTAGTACCAGAAGTCTCTGAGAAACTATTTTTGAAGACAGTGTTTGGCTCTATGGAGAAGCATACTTGCCCCATGGAACTGAAAGAAATTATGGAAAAGATTTTGAAAAAAATGCGGTGGGTTGCCATTGTCCATTGTCAGCATTGGAAGCCTTCTGGCAAGCTATAATACAGCTGATAGCATAGAGGTGTGGAGACGAGTTTCTAGTTCAATTGGTTCCCAGATGGAGAACCACCCTACCCTGGAGGGAATGAGGCAGCTGATTTCACTCAGCTTTGACTACCTACCTCACCATCTCAAGGCTTGTATGTTGTATCTGAGCATTTTCCCTGAGGACTATGTCATTGAGAAGGTTAGGCTGCTTTACAGATGGATTGCTGAAGGTTTGGTGGCTGAGAAGCGGGGCTGACTTTGTTGGAGATTGCAGAAGAATATTTTAATGATCTAGCAAGTAGAAACTTGATTATTAAACATGAAATATGTTTGGCCACGTCCAGGATGACACATGCCAGTTGCATGACATGATGCTCGAGGTAATGGTGTCCAAATCCCTGGAGACTAACTTTGTTAGCTTCGTAGGACGACAATACGGAGAGATGTCACATGGCAAGGTTCGCCGCCTCTCCGTCCATGGAGACTGTGACACAGTGAAGAAAGTGGAGCAGCGTCGTGCGAGGCATGGCATTGAGGAAATGAAATTTGAGCATGTCCGATCACTGACCACATTTCAGTCTGAAGCCGGCCTCAGCAAGCTGCTGGATCGACTAGTCGAGTTCAGACTGCTGAGGGTACTTGACCTGCAAGATTGCACAGCCCTGCAAAACAAGCACATGAGGTATGTCTGCCGGCTGTATCTTCTGAGGTTCTTGAGCTTGAGGGGTACCAAAATCAGCTTGATGCCTAGCAAAATCGGTGACCTGGAGCACTTGGTGTCTCTTGATGTATAGAATACGGGCATCAGGAAGCTGCCCCCAACAGTGACAAAGCTGACCAAACTTGAGCGCCTCGAGTGCAACCAGTGGAAATTGCCGCGGGGGATAGGGAAAATGAAGGCGCTGTGGGAGGTGGGGCGGGTAGTTATCCCTGTCCTAGAGATCGGTGAAGCACATCTCCTCTGCGCCACCACTCCTCCGACTGCTCCTGTCCTAGAGATCGGTGAGCTACAACAGTTGCAAGTGTTGTATATCATAATGGACACAACAGATGAGTTAATCTCGGGTGCTCTTGGGTCCTCCCTGAAAAATACACACTCTCTCCGACTGCTTCATCTGTTTTACGGCCGGAGTGACAGCTCGATAGACGGGATGGACCCTATGAAGCACATCTCCTCAGCGCCACCACTCCTCCGAATTCTTACTTTGGCGGTCCCCATGATGCACTTGCCCGACTGGATCCCATCACTCACACACCTTGTGGATTTATCTGTACGAGTGGCCAATCAGAGCAATCAACTACTAGATGCCTTGTGCAACTTGCCCAACCTGCAGAGCATCTCTCTGCGCCTTGATTCCTATGTAGACCGAGAACTGGTCGCACGCACCACCCACTACTTTCCGATGCTTAGGAGCCTAGAAGTGCATCTCAACGGGCAATATTCCGAATCAATCGGATTTGAGGTCGGATCAATGGCAAAGCTCGAGAAGCTTGGATTGGCTCAGTTTGGTAGGGAGAAGACGAGCATTAATATTGTCGGCATTGAGAACTTGAAGAATCTTAAAGAGGTCAATCTGGATAGTGACATAGATGGCCAGCCAGTACAACTTGTACTGGAGCAGGTCAAGACGGAGAACGAGAATCGCACCGAGTCCAATCAGATCAAAGTTGTAGTACGGGAGTGGTGACCACAGTTTCCCCCCGCTGCTAGTACTTCCTATGGCAAATACTTGCTGTTTCAACCGTACTAGTATATCCAAAATTTTGTTCAGACTGAATCCTACATTTGGTTCGTTTTTCATGTGTACGAATCGTGAAATAAAATCTTTGCAATAATATCTCTATCATCAAGCAGGAAAAGAGCGAGTTTTTCTCTTGTGCATTCATTCAGCACACAGAGTACTCACAGATTAATAAAATCCAACGGCATCAGTTACGCTAGTGACGTGATTGGTTGGAAGCTTACCTTTTTTTTTTTGAGAGAGTTGGAAGCTTACCTGTGGCCGGGAGACTGGTTCTGTCAATCGCACCCGCACTCCTCCGCCTAAGATAAATACGTAGAGACAACAATAGCAAAACCGCGAAAATAAACACCTAGACCGGATAACAATTGGATGGAGGCAAACGTATGCATCCACCGGAATTCAGATCTCGTACATCAGCAGAGGCAGGAGAGACGTAGACATGTAGCCAGGCGAGGTGTCGCGTCGTCACCCGGACCCGGCACCGGCACCCGGCTGGCGCGCGCCCTGGTCAAAGCTGCAGCTCTCGCTCGCTTTGGGTGTGGGACACCAGCAAAGCTCTTGCCCTGCCCCGACTGATCGTCGTCTCATCTTTTCCTTTGGCTCCACTCCGATCTGGAGCTGCAGCGGCGCGTTCGTCTTTACAATATAGTTCCGGCTCCTATCTCTCTCACCCGGTTTCAAATCAAAAGCACGGCGAACTGCATGTGAAAAAAAATGACGAGACGTAGACGTACATTGTGGCAAATGGGACACGATGCTTTGACTCATAAGACCCATTATGAAAAAAATATTTTTAATGCATTTTTTAAAATGTCAAAAAAAATCCAAACAAAAAATTCGATTGTACATCAGGACATTATATGTCCGCACAAAAAGTTTTGCAAAAAATGACATTTCTTGTGACTTGCATAAAAAGACAAAAAAAAAAGTCTCGTGAAAAGTTATTTTGTAACACCCGAATTTGTCATTTTTACATAGCCCACAAAAAATGTTTTTCTTTCATATAGCTAACATAAAATGTCTGTATGTGTAGCCGAAATTTTTGTTTGAATTTTTTTGACAGTTTAAAATATGGTTTTGACACTGGGTGTATCTACATCTACGAGTCAAAACAGATTTCCCTTGCCGTTATATACACCGCGCTCTATTTCACTCGAGCCTCGAGCTGATGCAATTAGCTAGGGAAAGTTGTGTGTACGCCGAAGGGTAGCCCCAACTTGTCGACCTTGTCCGGACGCCCGACGCCCGATCGGGTCAAAGCTGGAGCGCTGAATGCATGATATGGGCGTTGCACAGAGACTCGATGACGACTGATGCGTCTAAATCATACGCATCTATTCTATACCTGTATCAAAGCATACCCCTTAAGCCCTCCCCTCAGCGTGTCCACGTGTCGCCACGGGGTAAAAACGCACTTCTACAGTGCCAGTGTCTCTCCGCGCTGTCGATCCTCAATCCAACGGTCCCCGTAGTTGTTCCCGTGGTCATTTTACAAAAAAGAACCTGCACTGTCCAGAAACTACTCCGCAGTCCACACCTTCTAACTACGAAGGACCTGTCTGAAATTTCCAGAAACCTCAAGGACCCCGTTGAAAAACAACGCGCACAGCACCCCTCTCTCCTTCTCTCTCCCGTGCGACTCCGCCGCAGCCGCCGATGCCGACGCGCATTGCCGCCGCTCTACTCCTCCTCTGGACAAACTATGTACACGGAAATCTCCGCCGTCCTGTCCTCTTCATCTTCACCCAGCCTCGCACGTCGGGACGCCCGAAGGGCAACGGAATCGACGCCGCCGTCGTCGCATGTCGTCGCCGCGGATTTGGTCGCCGCCGGCGACTCCGGCAACCATACGGTCCTGCGCGCCGCCCACTCGACTCCCTTCCACCTCCTCGCGCGGCTCCGCACATACCCAGTCCCCCGCGCGCGCAGCTGCTCGAGCGCGTCCTCGGCAGCGCAGCCGCGGCCGCCGCCGGCGCGCATGACGCCACCGTGCACGTCACGGCGGGCCCACAGGGCAGAAATTTTACAATTTCCATATAAAACAAAAAATATGACATGTGGGTCCCCTGTCAGTTTTAGAATAATAATTACAGAAAAATACTGGAAAATGAAAAAAATCATATCTTTTAATCTGTAATTCAGAAAAATATAAATAATATACCAAAATTTGCAGAAAAATGAAATCTCTACATCTAACACAATTCCATTCATGGTTGAATAACTTTTATAAAAATAATTACAACTAACACAATTCCATGCATGATTGAATAACTTTTAAAAAAAAAAGAACCAACATAACCTTTTTATATTAGTTATGTAGTTTATGGAAATAACATCTGTCAGTCAAACCAACTCCATTTAAATTGATCTTCATGATCTAGGATGCATTTCATTATCTTCAATTGGTCATAACGTCCATATTGTTTTCACTTCATCAACGTCTGTATTCCTCAGATATTTTAGTAGAAAGGTTTCATAGGTGAGTCAGATATTAGATTGGCCTACATTTACTGTTTTATTCTTATGCTTTAGTATTTTCACACCAGTGAATTATTACAACGGATTTGGTTTACTGATGTATCTTAATCCGATGATTTGCCATATTTTTTGATATAAGTATTATTACTTGCTCATTTCTTTTTTGTGCCAATGATGAATACCAGAGTACGGTTAGTGCATTCTTCCTCTTCATCTTCATCAATAAGTTAATATGATACCACTTTTGTGTGTCTTTTTTTTTTATAATTCCAACACGCTCTTCGCTTATCAAAATTTACTGCAAGATTGACTTCTTTAAACCTTCACAACCAGGAAGAAAGTTTATCGATTGACTCCACACACACAAACTACTACAGCTAATTGTTTTTTTCGTAACATACTGTAATTAGAAAATTTCATCAAAAATTACCATCTGTTACTTTTTGAGTTACACTTCTATATGTGGAAAGAAGCAATTACAAAACCTTATTCACAATTGCAACTATATGCCCATATAAAAAAAATCGAATCTAAAAAACTTCCCAATTTGAACAATTTTCAAAATCTAAACCATTTTTAACCACAAGCTTTCTTTGCATTCCAATAATTTCCAAATCTCCACATTTCTAAAATGTGGACCTTTTCCAAATTTCAATTTCACCACAAGAACACAACGTATAAATTTAAATATTTCAAAATTTTAGATGCCTTTCAAATCTAACCCTTCTACTAGCGTTAAAATAATTCAAATCTACATAACTTTCCAACTTGAATAATTTTCGAAATCTAAACAATTTCCGAACATACGCTCTCTTTGCATTCCAACAATTATCAAATCTACACAATTTTAAAATATCAACACTTTCAAATTCGAATTTTACCACAACGGGTGCGGCGTGTCGCCGCACCGAATTCCACTAGTCTTTATCCATGTTTAAGTGCAATTTGTTTTTCGTGGCTGACCTTGATCTGGCTTACAGCTAGCTCACTTGCCGCTACCACGCGATCTCAATCTAACGATCATCGTCAGCACGTGCTGGAAGTGCACGGAAGAAAACATCACCCGCTCTTCCTCCCGTTCCCCACCCACTCGTGACCCCCTTCGCGCACGCCCTCCGCCTAGCAGCGTAGGTACTCCGGCCGCCGCGGAGATCTCCCACGCCGCCCAGGTACTCTCGCCGCCGGCCCCACGATCTCCTACTCCGCCATGGCCTTGGTCGACAATTTGGCCTCGCGTACCGCCATCTCGAAAGCCACCGTCGTCGCCGCCGTGCGGGCTCGCTAGCACCGCTCAGTCTAGCGGAGATGCTCCGGATCAGGTTCCGCCCGCCTCGATTCGGCCGAAGGCTTGGCGCCACGGCGGCCCTAGAGTCCGAGCGTCGAGTTTCTCGGTCCAAGGCCTCCGACCAGCCCCCTCGCGTCTTCTCCTCTCCGCCTCCATACCCTTCTGCTCCCCTTCGACAGGGTCTTTGAACCCCAGATTGGAAGGCACGGTCGTATGGTTCCTCATCTCTACTATCTTCTTTTTTGTGTTGCTATCTGCTAGCGCTGCTTGCTGCTTGTGTTGCCTCCTAAATCAACATTAATTAGTAGTAAAAAACCATCGTTTTGCCTTCCTGAATCCCCCTAGTTAGTTAGACTACCTCACTTGACAAATAAGTTTATTAGCACTGTGGATGTAATTTATTAGTACTAATTTCAGCATGGGGATTGTTCATAGATGATGCTACTAGTTGTTTTCCACTATAACCATGTTTGTTTCCTAATGTCATTCTACTTTTTAGATGTAATCTAGTGCAGCTAATTGTGAATTAGATGAGAGTTCTTATGTGGTGCCATTCCACGGAGATGTAAATTTAAAGGATGAGAATTTTGTACCATTTTTTTAACGATGATATTTGCAACAAAAATGAGGAACAATGTGTGCATGGCCATTCCGGATTTAGATGCAATTTTGAATCAGATGGGAGTTCTTATAGGCCGCACATGTAGATGTAAATTTTCAAGGATTTAAACTCCCATCTTATCAATGGAGAGCGTAGGTGCTACCCCATAATAGATGTATTATTTGTAGTATGGAATTTTTTCACTACGATGATAGAACATAACTATGAACAAATCATTATAGACACGTGCTGCGTTTATTTTTAGAAGTAATACACAGAGAGTGGTTAACCCGTACATAAATGTATTTTTTGAAGGATGAGTATTTTTCCTAATTTTTGTACACTATGAGGTAGAATGTAATTTATGGACAAAGAAAATAAGCATGCAATGTGTCTTTTAGTGTAATCCAGTAGGGCTATTTAATTGTGATTAGATCTGATTTGTAGGCTCTGGCCGTCAATAGATATATCTTCAAAGGATGATACTTTTCCTATCCTTTCTCATTTTCGCGACATTGAATGTAGGGTAATGCTTTCTGCTAACATATTATTTCTCATTTTTTTCCTAGTTTTCTCATTTTTTTACTACTGGTAATGCTTTCTGCTAACATATTATTTCTCTTTTCGCGACATTGAAATGTAGGGTCAAGAAATTCTTGTCAGTCCAGGAGTTCCATATGGAGAAAAAATGTAAGTTTTCTCTGACGGTGCAAACTTTTGTTAATGAAAGCACAACACAATTATTGTGTCAATGGAATTCAAATAATTTTCTTTGGTTGCTGCAAATATTTACTTTTTCTGATCGCATGCAATCTATTTGTTTCATGCTTACATGTTTTTCAGTAGTAGGTTGGTGGGATGTTTTCTAGTCATCTAGATGAAAAGTAAATACATGTAAAGCTCTTAGTTCCTGCAAATTTACTTTTTATGATCACCTGCAATCCCATGTGATCCCAAGTAACTACATCTTGTAAACTTTCAAATTCTTAGTCAGCAATTCTTGACAAGTTCCATGTTGAGAAAAAATGTAAGTTTTCTCTAGAGGTACAAAATCTGTTAATGAAAGCACCGCACAGTTATTGTGTTAGTGGATACCAAATAAAGTTCTTTAGTTTGCTCCAAAATTTCTTTTTCTGATCGCGTGCAATCTATGTGACCAACTTAATTTTTTTTCCAGTAGTTTCAGTATAATAATCCCTTGTGATTTTTCAAAAGTAGGTTTGTGGGATGAGGTGGTTTTTTTTGCGATGATACATTCGTTTTGATGTTTTCGGTGGTGTAAGATATTCTTAGTGTCATTCTGTAACCAGATGGCGGAAGGGTACATTTGCATGGCAGTTCTTATTGCAATAACATTTTTTACGGATAGACTCTTGAATGCTATGGGTCAGTATTTTGTGTTTTTTGCTCTGAACTAACAATACATCAGATAGTGCCATGAAATTGGAGTCCAAAAAAATGTTAGATGTAAGGTTTTTGTAGGAGCTATATGATGATATACATTTTTTTATGGATGTAAGTGTTTTGGGGGTATTCTTTAAGTATGAACCGATTTTTTTATGGAGTGCTAGCGACCTCGTTCTCATGGTAGTTTTCTGCAAATGCACTTGGCGAATTAGGCAGAGTTTTGCAGATAAATGTTTGTTTCCTCTCTGTGTGTTTGAGTGGGTATCAGGCAAAAGGAGTGGATTCAGTTATTGTTTTCCCTGCTGATTGAAGAGACGGGCCCCGTTTTGAACACGATCTTCGTCTTCGAAACAGCAGGCCAATATTCCAGATGTAAAATCCTACTTGGGTTAGATCACACCTTTGTGCTAGATCACACCTGATTATAGATGTAAGCTCTTTGTAGGTTCATGAGTTTTTTCTAGAGTTGTTTTCGCATTTCGATGATGGATTGCTCCCCCATTATATGTAAATTGATTCTTCGGATGCAAAATTCCACATTAGATGCAAGTTCTTAGTAGACATAAGCATGATTCCATGCTGCCAATGCTATATGTATGTTTAGGGGTTTATATACCAGCAATGGAACTAATATACGTAGATATATCGCAATGGAACACTACTAGATGTATTAGTACGTAGGATCTGATCTGATCGATAGATGTAAATTTCATGTAGTTGGTAGATGCAATTTTTTATATTCCAAGAGGTAATTTATTTCTAAAACTAGGGGAGGTAAAAATGTAACAGATGTCGGTTTTATTAGGCCCAATTTTTCCGATAAACATATAGGTTTCTGATTTAAATTTCTAGTGGACTAACATTTTTACCTGATCTGATGCAAGTTTAGTGAATGTAAAATTCCACACTAGATGCACAAAGCACTGGATGCAAGTGTTAGTGGACGTAAGTTTACCATGGACATATACCTTTTTCTGCTAGGGACATTGGCATCTAACTTGCAACCCATGCTGCCAATGTTATACGTAAGTTAAGGGGTTCGTATACCAGAATGTAACTAATATACATAGATATATCGGAATCCAGATGGAAGTTTTTAATGCAATGCTCGATCTATTTATTATGTAGCTTTTCATTGATAGATGTAAAATTTAATGTAGTTGTCGGGATGCAATTTTGTATATTCCAACAAGTAATTCGTCTCTAAAACTAGTGGATGTAAAAATGTAACAGATACTAGTTTTTGTTAGGCCCAATTCTCTCATGGAGTTGTGACGTTTGTAAGATGGATACAAGACCCATGATATGGGAGATTGTATCCAGCTTCATCCGGAGGGGGATTGTTAAGATGAAACCAGAAAACCATGTTGATACCAAATATTTTCCATTTTCGATGAAAACATGGGAATTGCATACATGTTTTATCGGCACAAAGAATTACATGTTCTCACATGTTTTATCGGCACAAAGAATTCCATTTTGCTCATGTTTATGACAAGAGATAAATATCTACATGCTCGAAAACGCATGGTACTTTGCAGCTTGATTACTTTCCTAGTTGTTTTCGTCTAATCGGGGGTGGTCTGGTACTGTCATACATACATATCTACTAGCAAGCATGGTTACATCCACTGAAAGTTATCAGGAAAACTAAGTTTTTCCACCAAGTCTCATGGCACTAATTGTAAAAAATTAGCAGGATTTCCTTACACCAACAGTCAATACCAATCAGTTCATAAATTTGAACTTTTGTACATCTATTCTTCACAAGAAACATCTACATGCTTGCAGGGATGTACTGATAAGATTCTCTGGATACATTTATTTCTACTGCATTGATGTAATTTGGAGGATCATCTACTTATGGTTCGTTTCTTGGGGGAGGGAGAAAGACTTTGATGCAGCTCGGAAGAACTGATGGGGAGAAGATCTGGGGTCTGTCAGTTTGGAAAAACTTACTGCTCGAATCTTCTACTTTTTGCTGAATCTTCCTTTCGGGATCCCCTTTTCGTGCAACTTTTATTTTACTTCCTGCTGGGAGATGCAACTTCGCCGGATCTGTATTTTGATGTAATTCTGGGACACGAAACAGATCTTCAGTTTTCTTGTTCTTTTATGCACGGATGTAAATCTTTTTGGTTTTCATGGGGTCGAGCAGAAGGGGGTTTCTTTTCCTGTGGTGGCTATGGTGGAGGAACGAGGAAGGAGAAAACCTGGGGCCTGGGGGTCCGCGTCCAGGTGGGGAAAAGGTGCTGGGTCTCCGGATCTCTGCCCCGCCCGAATCACAACCTGGCCCGCGCGGGAACTGATTCCTGTCCATACCTTTTCTGTCATGTGCGTGCGGGACCCTTTCCATTTTGGGGCTGTCGGAACTGACCACGAGTTGGGCCAAACCGTGGTCGACCACGATATATTTGTCATGAAAATGGCAATATATCACTCTGTACATGCCACTAACCATTAATGCGCAAATTATTTTGTAAATCTTCTTATGATTTATTTTCTTGCAGTTAAGGAAGATATTCTGGCGCAAATCAAGCATTTATGAAGAAAGGAACCGAATTGGGAGTTGACAAATATTCAGTAGATCCAAAAATCTGTCGAAACCAAAGATAACGACCACCGATACGGTCACACCCGACTGTACTAGTGACCGTATCGGTGTCGGTTCGATCGGCGCCGTCAAATCAGGCAACTTTCGTGAAGGGCCACCAGAGGAATTCGCAGTAGAAGGGTCTCGAAACCCTAATCTACCAGACTGCCTATAAAAAGTAGAGGGGACTTCCACAAGAGAGAGCCGCCATTCTTCACCATCTCCACGAAGTGCTGCCTCCATCTCCACCACCATAGTCATCATCCATAGCCATAGACTACTTGTAATTTAGATCTCATCGCGATTGGCAACATTGTAAAAACTATTTCAATCATTTATCTATAAGTACTCTTTTCTGTAATTTTTTTCTATTGTTGATATGATCCCGATGTGTGAGTAGTCCACTCGGGCTAGGGACTGAGGCCTAACCTAGCAGCTATGTGCAATCTAACCATTGGGATATTAATTTAAAGATTTCTATATGATGCATATGTTTGTCTCTTGTCAGTGCCTCGCTTCTAAGATTTGTCAGGTACCCAAGACCCGAAGAGTGATCAAGGTAGAGGTAAGAGCAGAGAAACATGGAAGGCTATGCGCGAAACTCGGTGAGAGTAAGAGGAGTGCATTAGCTGAAAGCAATTCCTTGGAAAAAATAATGACGTCATTGAACTTAAGTCTTCTGTCTATTAAGTCTTAATAACTTAGACAACCCCGCAAGACGGAATAGGGCCAAAGTGGACAGATGAATCCCTTGTGCTCATGACACATGAGACATTGGTGACCTTGTACGCATTGGTCATATATATCCCTGTGTCATAAGAATTATTTATCACTAACAGAGCTTCATCTTATTTTATTTATCCCATTCATAATATGCACTGCTGCAAGTGAAACCTTCTCTCGAAATAGGCTTGCGCCCCGTTATATTAATATATGCGCCCTCCAGAGAATTCCCACCACACTCCCATGCCTCCGAATTGCCGCTTACCATGCAACACCTTCAAGAAGGAATGCGACGACGACGACGCTGCTGCCCGGACTGCTCCTAGGATTTCTCACGGTACACGGAGGTTAGTGGGCAAGGGGTACACCCGACGCCCTTCAAGAAGGGTGGCGGCGCCCGCAGGCGTCACCGCGCCGGTGCCGGCAAGAGCCGACATGGATTTCTCCCGACCCCCAACAGACCATAACCCCGGACAAACCATCGGCTCCACCAAGCTCGCCACCCACCAACATGCGCCACCACAGTCTTGAAGCCATCATCGACGTCTCACCATGGCAAACGCTGCGAGGCCGGCCGGACCGAGAAGGAACAGCCGTACACAAGGGACGGCAGTACCGCAACCACGTGGGAGGGAACATCCTCCACCGCCATTGGCAGTAGCAGATCGGACGCAGCAGCAGTAGCACACCAGGCCAACTAGGCCTGGCCGGGCCTAGATCGGGCCCGTGAAGCTTCCGCCGCCGCGTTGCAGCAGACACGGCGCCGTAACCGCCACCCCCATCACTGGCTGCTTTTCAGTCCAACCAGAGGCGTCCACGTCAGAGCCCGAGCTGGCCCGCGCTGACCCAGATCGGGCCCAAAGGGCCCAGATCTGGGCTTGTAGGGCGCCGCCGGCCAGGCCCCGCGCCAAGCCGCCGCCGTCGCCAACCAGCTGCGCCATCGCCTCGCCGCCACCCGCCTGCGCCGGAGCGCCGCCGACCTTGCAGCACCGCCGCCAGGATGCACCTCCCCAAGCCGGGGTCCTGCAACGGGTAGAAGATGGAGCCGCCACCGCCGGCCCCGCCACGGCACCGCGTGGGCAGCTCCCGGCGGCGCCCGCCACCGGCGGCGAGAGGGAAGAGGGAAGCTGCGGGTTCTCTGGTGCGGCGCGGGGGAAGGGCCCGTCGCCTCGCTCGGAGAGACGACGCGGGGAGGGGGGGCACGGGGTTTTTTTTCTCTCGTAATGCGTAAGCCATGGCCTATTTTAATCCATTGATAAAACAACCACATACGAACGAGTTTGGTCCGGTAAACAAAACTTTTAAAGCTTTCTTGAACTTGTTACTAATCCCTTGCTAAGCACCTACTTCCCAGATTCGATAAACCCTGTGTCTCTTGGGCGAAAAGCTACATACTACATCTGAAATCCGGATCGGAGGTATCAACGGCCTCAATGATGATGGAGGCCCAAATGCCACCCTGGGTCACGTGACAGTCAGGTCTCCTGGACCTCACGGTAGGTGAGGGGGGGGGGGGGGGGGTGTGGCCCCCTACCTTGCACTAAGCTCCACCATTTGTGCTCACAATTAAAGTAATGAGGGAGGCCCGGCAAGACAGAAGCACCATCATGGTGATGCACCAATAAAAATCATAGGGTGTATCTTTGGGTGATCTTTGGCTCGTTGAACTCGTATGAACGAGCCCCACACTCCAGTGGTATTCATTCTTGATTTTGAGATCATGTGAAAATGGTCATTTTCCAAGACACCTGGCGTGTATTTGGTGCTTCTCCCTTGTCTCCCTTCTTTATTATTTGTCCATTTTCCACCTACACACAATTGGGAACAAAAGACAAGGAAACAATTAAAATGCTAATAAAAACCTAAGGTTGTGAAAAGTTCATCGGAAAAATAGTTGGAGTGCAAAACAACATAAAGGTAGAAGGTAACTCAGAGATTTGCCAGAATTCCAATGTAAATATATAAAAAGCATTGAGCAAAACTCTATAAGAAATGCACTCATCAACGGCTGATGCATCTAAATCATACGCATATTTATCCATGTTTAAACCGTATATTTGTCATGAAAATGGCAATATATCACTCTGTACCTGCCACTAACCATTAATGTGCAAATTATTTTGCAAATCTCCTTGTGATTTATTTTCTTGTGGTTAAGGAAGATATTCTGGTGCAAATCAAGCATTTATGAAGAAAGGAACCGAATTGGGAGTTGCCAAATATTCAGAAGATCCAAAAATCCTCAAAGGAGACATGGGGGATGCTTCTGTCCGAGAGATCGGTGAGCTACAACAGTTGCAAGTGTTGTCTATCAGAATGGATACAACAGATGAGTTAATCTGGCGTGCTCTTGGGTCCTCCCTGAAAAATACACACTCTCTCCGAGTGCTTAGTCTGAATTACAAGGACTGGAGTGACAGCTGGATAGACGGGATGGACCCTATGAAGCACATCTCCTCAGCGCCACCACTCCTCCGAAGACTTACTTTGGCGGTCCCCATGATGCACTTGCCCGATTGGATCCCATCACTCACACACCTTGTGGATTTATCTGTACGAGTGGCCAAACAGAGCAATCAACTACTAGATGCCTTGTGCAACTTGCCCAACCTACAGAGCATCTTCCTGCGTCTTGATTCCTATGTAGACCGAGAACTGGTCGCACGCACCACCCACTACTTTCCGATGCTTAGGAGACTGGTAGTACGTCTCAAGGGGCAATATCCCAAATCAATCGGATTTGAGGTCGGATCAATGGCAAAGCTCGAGAAGCTTGAATTGGCTCAGTTTGGTAGTGATGCGAGGAGCATTAATATTGTCGGCATTGAGAACTTGAAGAATCTTAAAGAGCTCAAGCTGGATCGTGACATAGGTGGCCAGTCAGTACAACTTGTACTGGAGCAGGTCAAGACGGAGAACGAGAATCGCACCGAGTCCAATCAGATCAAAGTTGTAGTATGGTGACCACAGTTTCCCCGCGCTGCTAGTACTTCCTATGGCAATACTTGCTGTTTCAACCGTACTAGTATAACCAAATTTTTGTTCAGACTGAATCCTACATTTGGTTCGTTTGTCATGTGTACGAATCGTGAAATAAAATCTTTGCAATAATATCTCTATCATCAAGCAGGAAAAGAGCGAGTTTTTCTCTTGTGCATTCATTCACCACACAGATTAATAAAATCCAACGGCATCAGTTACGCTAGTCACGTGATTGGTTGGAAGCTTACCAGTGGCCGGGAGACGTAGACATGTAGCCAGGCGAGGTGCTGCTGCGTACGGCGGTGTCGCGTCGTCACCCGGCTGGATCGGTCGGTCCTGGCTGGCTCCCTGGTCAAAGCTGCAGCTCTCGCTCGCTTTGGGTGTGGGACACCAGCAAAGCTCTTGCCCTGCCCCGACTGATCGTCGTCTCATCTTTTCCTTTGGCTCCACTCCGATCTGGAGCTGCAGCGTCGCGTTTCCTATCTCTCACCCTGTTTCAAATCAAAAGCACGATGAACCGAATGTGAAAAGTTATTTTGTAACACCCGAATTTGTCATTTTTACATAGCCCACACAAAATGTTTTTCATTCGTATAACTTCTTGTGCTAACATAAAATGTCTGTACGTGTAGCCGAAATTTTTGTTTGAATTTTTTGGACAGTTTAAAATATGATTTTGACAGTGGGTGTATCTACACCTACGAGTCAAAACAGATTTCCCTTGCCGTTATATACTCCGCGCGCTCTATTTCATTCGAGCCTCAAGCTGATACAATTAGCTAGGGAAAGTCGATTGTAGTTTCCCATTTGAAGGTGACAATCAATTAAAAAATAACAAGTTGCAGCTGCATTACTAAATCTATTTTGAGCTTGACACTATCCTGTCATATTCTCAATAGTCAAGTTGCTGCAAAGACGATGCAAATTGAAGTCTAAATACATATTTAATGAAACTAAAAATGTGTATAACTAAAGTCGTACCTTACCCTGCATAAAAGTTAATACCTCTGGACACATTTATACACGCTAGAATATTCCTCTTTTCCTCAATAAACTGTAACTATAATAGGCTCTGCACTAATATTGAGAGGTACAAACATGGAATAGGTCAAATTCAATACAGGTGAAACATGTACTTGAAGTTTGCTCTGACAACTGATATCCAATTGCCAACTTTAATTTTGCCCTTCAAGACCTTTTCTTTCCAAGAATTCCTAGCAGTGGATCAAGAGAGCCAGCAGAACTGCCTAATTCTTGAGTAAAATGGCTGGCCGAAAAAGCCAAAAGAAATCAATATTTATGGTCTCCAATTCACAGGTTTCAATTTCTTGCAACCTAGAGCACGACCGGAGAACAAAGAAATGTCAAACAGAATAAAATGTCTTGTAGAAAAGTTAATATATTTAGCTACCTTGCAGCCAGATGTAACACTGAAAGCTTTCGCGACGCATCTGCAATAATAGGGAATGAATTACAAATTTAATATCACCTAGCTGTCCCTATACTTGAGCATTCTTTCAGATGAGCTAGCTGATAAACAGTGAATCGATTTTAGTTAAAACTATTATGGTTAAACAAGTGTACTATTCAGTTAAATAACAGGTCCGTTCTTCCTTGGCGGTTTGCATATAAATGTCTCTTAGCCACTTCAGTAGCAAAGGTCAACAGAAGAATCGATTTTAGTAGGTACATCAAATTAGTTGTATAGAACAGAATGTTTTTTTTAGATTTATACATTTGTGTGATAGGTTGACAAGAAAAAAAGTAGGTACATCAAACATTCAAGCCCATGATAAAAATATTCACTTTGTCCATTCAGTGTTTGAACTATGGATTCTAAAGGCAACAGATATGCAAGAAAAATTTCTAACAGTAGTGAAACCAGATACAATTGGTGACAATTAGGACTGGTGGAGATCACCTTGACGGTTGCGATGCAGACATCTCGGCCTAGGCAGCAGCAACTGCAGCCGACGTTGTAAACTCTTGCCGGCCAGACTCAACAAGCGTGGCGCAAAGCTGACATTTCCAAAGCACAAGTGTTAAAGCTAGAACTGATCTAAATACTTCAGCTTTAATATAATATCTCATTTTAAAAGCAGAAAGCTGACGTGTCTTCTCTTTTCAAATCAATTATCTGGATAGTACTTAATATGCAACTTTCATGTCAACAAACTATATATTATCTACCTCAAATTCTTAACCGCGAATCTTCATGCAACTCCACAATCAATTTCTCACACGAAAATCGAATCAGTTGATGGATGGCAAATAGATAAACAGAAACAAAATACTCATGCCGTCGTTGCAACCTAGACTATCGCTCCTTTGGCTCCACTCCGATCTGGAGCTGCAGCGTCGCGTTCCTCTTTATAATATAGTTCCGGTTCCTATCTCTCACCCGGTTTCAAATCAAAAGCACGGTGAACTGAATGTGAAAAAAATATGACGAGACGTAGAGGTACATCGTGGCAAATGGGACACAATGTTTTGACTCATGCGCCCATTATGAAAAATATATTTTAAATGTATTTTTTAATGTAAAAAAAATCGGTTGTACATCAGGACATTATATATGTCCGCACAAAAAGTTTCGTAAAAAATGACATTTTTTGTGACTTGCATAAAAAAGACAAAAAAATGTCTCGTGAAAAGTTATTTTGTAGCACCTGAATTTGTCATTTTTACATAGCCCACAATAAATGATTTTCTTTCATATAACTTTTTGTGCTAACATACAATGTCTGTATGTGTAGCCGAAATTTTTGTTTGAATTTTTTTGACAGTTTAAAATATGATTTTGACACTGGGTGTATCTACACCTACGAGTCAAAACAGATTTCCCTTGCCGTTATATACACCGCGCTCTATTTCACTCGAGCCTCGAGCTGATACAATTAGCTAGGGAAAGTTGTGTGTACGCCGAAGGGTAGCTCCAACTTGTCGACCTTGTCCAGACGGCCGACGCCCGATCGGGTCAGAGCTGAAGCGCTGAATGCATGATATGGCCGTTGCCCAGAGACCTGATGACGGCTGATGCGTCTAAATCATACGCATCTTTCCAAATTTAAACCGTATATTTGTCATGAAAATGACAATATATCACTCTGTACCTGCCACTAACCATTAATGTGCAAATTATTTTGCAAATCTTCTTATGATTTATTTTCTTACGGTTAAGAAAGATATTCTGGTGCAAATCAAGCATTTATGAAGAAAGGAACCGAATTGGGAGTTGCCAAATATTCAGAAGATCAAAAAATCTGTCGAAACCAAAGATAACGACCACCGATACGGTCACACCCGACCGTACTGGTGACCGTATCGGTGTCGGTTCGATTGGCGCCGCCAAACTAGGCAACTTCCGTGAAGGGCCACCAGATGAATTCGCAACAGAAAGGTTTCGAAACCCTAATCTACCAGACTGCCTATAAGAAGTAGAGGGGACTTCTACAAGAGAGAGCCGACATTCTTCACCATCTCCATGAAGTGATGCCTCCATCTCCACCACCATAGTCATCATCCATAGACATATACTAGTTGTAATTTAGATCTCATCGCGATTGGCAACATTGTAAAAACTATTTCAATCATTTATCTATAATTACTCTTTTCTGCAATTTTTTCTATTGTTGATATGATCGCGATGTGTGAGTAGTCCACTCGGGATAGGGACTGAGGCCTAACCTATCAGCTATGTGCAATCTAACCATTGGGATATTAGTTTAAAGATTCCTATATGATGCATATGTTTGTCTCTTGTCAATGCCTCGCTTTTAGGATTTGTCAGGTACCCAAAACCCCGAAGAGTGATCAAGGTAGAGATAAGAGCAGAGAAACGTGGAAGGGTATGCGCGAAACTCGGTGAGAGTAAGAGGAGTACATTAGCTGAAAGCA
This sequence comes from Poa pratensis, assembly GCA_947311845.1. Taxonomy (NCBI): domain Eukaryota; kingdom Viridiplantae; phylum Streptophyta; class Magnoliopsida; order Poales; family Poaceae; genus Poa; species Poa pratensis. The sequence goes on from CAMZMU010000037.1 coordinate 5,290,285, forward strand.
ATTCCTTGGAGAAAAACAATGACGTCATTAAACTTAAAGCTTCTGTCTGTTAAGTCTTAATAACTTAGTCAACCCTGCAAGACGAAATAGGGCCGAAGTGGACAGATGAATCCCTTGTGATCATGACATGTGAGACATTGGTGACCTTAGACGCATTGCTCATATATATCCATGTGTCATATGAATTATTTATCACTAACAGAGCTTCATCTTATTTTATTTATCCCACACATAATATGCACTGCTGCAGGTGAAAACCTTCTCTCGAAATAGGCTTGCGCCCTGCTATATTAATATAGCAACCACCCATACAACTGTGAGACCACTGCTGGGGCAAACAGCACAAATAAACCCAAGAGAAAAAACAAGAGAAATAAAAGATAAACTGATGCCAACAGCGCCAGATCGACGAAAGCGAAGATGTCCCACAACTGATGCGCACTCCAGAGAATTCCCACCACACTCCCATGCCTCCGAATTGCCGTGTACCAAGCAACACCTTCAAGAAGGAATGTGACGATGACGACGCTGTTGCCCGGACTGCTCCTAGGATTTCTCCCGGTACACGGAGGGTAGTGGGCAAGGGGTACACCCGACGCCCTTCAAGAAGGGCAGTGGCGTCCTCAGGCGTCACCGCGCCAGTGCCAGCAAGAGCCGACATGGATTTCTCCCGACCCCCAACAGACCATAACCCCAGACAAACCATCGGCTCCACCAAGCTCGCCACCCACCAACATGCGCCACCACAGTCTTGAAGCCATCATCGACGTCTCACCATGGCAAACACTGCGAGGCTGGCCGGACCGAGAAGGAACAGCCGTAGACAAGGGACGGCAGTACCGCAACCACGTGGGAGGGAACAACCTCCACCGCCATTGGCAGTAGCAGACCGGACGCAACAACAGTAGCACACCAGGCCAACTAGGCCCGCCCGGGCCCAGATCGGGCCCGTGAAGCTTCCGCCGCCGCGCTGCAGCAGACACGACGCCGTAACCGCCACCCCCATCACTGGCTGCATTTCAGTCCAACCGGAGGCGTCCACGTCAGAGCCCGAACCGGCCCGCGCTGACCCAGATCGGGCCCAAAGGGCCTAGATCTGGGCTTGCAGGGCGCCGCCGGCCAGGCCCCGCGCCAAGCCGCCATCGCCGCCAACCAGCTGCGCCATCGCCTCGCCGCCACCCACCTGCGCCGGAGCGCCGCCGACCTTGCAGCACCGCCGCCAGGATGCACCCCCCCCCCCCCCCCCAAGCCGGGGTCTTGCAACGGGTAGAAGATGGAGCCGCCACGGCACCGCGCGGACAACGCCCGGCGGCGGCGGCGAGAGGGGAGAGGGAAGCTGCGGGTTCTTTGGCGCGGCGCGGGGGAAGGGCCCGCCCCGGTCGCCTCGCTCGGGGAGACGACGCGGGGGGGGGACGGGTTTTTTTCTCTCTCGTAATGCGTAAGCCATGGCCTATTTTAATCCATTGATAAAACAACCACATACGAACGAGTTTGGTCCGCTAAACAAAACTTTTAAAACTTTCTTGAACTTGTTACTAATCCCTTGCCAAGCACCTACTTCCCGGATTCGATAAACCCTGTGTCTCTTGGGGGAAAAGCTACATACTACATCCGAAATCCGGATCAGAGGTATCAACGGCCTCAATGATGATGGAGGCCCAAATGCCACCCTGGGTCGCGTGACAGTCAGGTCTCCTAGACCTCACGGTAGGTGAGGGGGGGGGGGCGGTGGCCCCCTACCTTGCACTAAGCTCCACCATTTGTGCTCACAATTAAAGTAATGAGGGAGGCCCGGCAAGACAGAAGCACCATCATGGTGATGCACCAATGAAAATCATAGGGTGTATCCACATGATAAAAACTTTGCAAATATGTCTTAAAATACAAAAAAAAATCATGCACGGAAAACATAAGTTACAACTTGCCCGTATAGATTAACAATAACGTTTGTGACCAGTGTGAAAATAAGAATGCTACATCATAATTCTCATATTAATGAAGGGACATTTACAAGCCTAAGTTCTTTATGAATATCTTTGTTCATGATTTTCTTCTTACTTTTTTAAGTTTACAATTTCATTTTAATTTTTTTAAAGAAATGCCTTTCAATCTACCCATGTTTGAAAAACCTGCTATAGGGAAATTGCATATATCGCAAATCTGCCCGTGCATTGCTACGGGTTTGAAGATAACGACGACGGTTTCACGAAGCTATGATGTATTGTATCAAGGATTTTATTAGGTCTTTGTACAACCCAATGAGAGGAGATGGTGCAGTAAGTGGTCATGTCGAATGGAACTTCCCTGAAACATGCTTGTCGTCCCGCTTTATAAATAAATCCCAATGTCCAATTGAATTTCTATGGGCAAGTTCTTAGTAGGCATAAGCATGATTCCATGCTGCCAATGCTATATGTATGTTTAGGGGTTTATATACCAGCAATGGAACTAATATACGTAGATATATCGCAATGGAACACTACTAGATGTATTAGTACGTAGGATCTGATCTGATCGATAGATGTAAATTTCATGTAGTTGGTAGATGCAATTTTTTATATTCCGAGAGGTAATTTATTTCTAAAACTAGGGGAGGTAAAAATGTAACAGATGTCGGTTTTATTAGGCCCAATTTTTCCGATAAACATATAGGTTTCTGATTTAAATTTCTAGTGGACTAACATTTTTACCTGATCTGATGCAAGTTTAGTGAATGTAAAATTCCACACTAGATGCACAAAGCACTGGATGCAAGTGTTAGTGGACGTAAGTTTACCATGGACATATACCTTTTTCTGCTAGGGACATTGGCATCTAACTTGCAACCCATGCTGCCAATGTTATACGTAAGTTAAGGGGTTCGTATACCAGAATGTAACTAATATACATAAATATATCGGAATCCAGATGGAAGTTTTTAATGCAATGCTCGATCTATTTATTATGTAGCTTTTCATTGATAGATGTAAAATTTAATGTAGTTGTCGGGATGCAATTTTGTATATTCCAACAAGTAATTCGTCTCTAAAACTAGTGGATGTAAAAATGTAACAGATACTAGTTTTTGTTAGGCCCAATTCTCTCATGGAGTTGTGACGTTTGTAAGATGGATACAAGACCCATGATATGGGAGATTGTATCCAGCTTCATCCGGAGGGGGAATGTTAAGATGAAACCAGAAAACCATGTTGATACCAAATATTTTCCATTTTCGATGAAAACATGGGAATTGCATACATGTTTTATCGGCACAAAGAATTACATGTTCTCACATGTTTTATCGGCACAAAGAATTCCATTTTGCTCATGTTTATGACAAGAGATAAATATCTACATGCTCGAAAACGCATGGTACTTTGCAGCTTGATTACTTTCCTAGTTGTTTTCGTCTAATCGGGGGTGGTCTTGTACTGTCATACAGACATGTCTACTAGCAAGCATGGTTACATCCACTGAAAGTTATCAGGAAAACTAAGTTTTTCCACCAAGTCTCATGGCACTAATTGTAAAAAATTAGCAGGATTTCCTTACACCAACAGTCAATACCAATCAGTTCATAAATTTGAACTTTTGTACATCTATTCTTCACAAGAAACATCTACATGCTTGCAGGGATGTACTGATAAGATTCTCTGGATACATTTATTTCTACTGCATTGATGTAATTTGGAGGATCATCTACTTATGGTTCGTTTCTTGGGGGAGGGAGAAAGACTTTGATGCAGCTTGGAAGAACTGATGGGGAGAAGATCTGGGGTCTGTCAGTTTGGAAAAACTTACTGCTCGAATCTTCTACTTTTTGCTGAATCTTCCTTTCGGGATCCCCTTTTCGTGCAACTTTTATTTTACTTCCTGCTGGGAGATGCAACTTCGCCGGATCTGTATTTTGATGTAATTCTAGGAAACGAAACAGATCTTCAGTTTTCTTGTTCTTTTATGCACGGATGTAAATCTTTTTGGTTTTCATGGGGTCGAGCAGAAGGGGGTTTCTTTTCCTGTGGTGGCTATGGTGGAGGAACGAAGGAAGGAGAAAACCTGGGGCCTGGGGGTCCGCGTCCAGGTGGGGAAAAGGTGTTGGGTCTCCGGATCTCTGCCCCGCCCGAATCACAACCTGGCCCACGCGTGGGAACTGATTCCTGTCCATACCTTTTCTGTCATGTGCGTGCGGGACCCTTTCCATTTTGGGGCTGTCAGAACTGACCACGAGTTGGGCCAAACCGTGGTCGACCACGATATATTTGTCATGAAAATGGCAATATATCACTCTGTACATGCCACTAACCATTAATGCGCAAATTATTTTGTAAATCTTCTTATGATTTATTTTCTTGCAGTTAAGGAAGATATTCTGGCGCAAATCAAGCATTTATGAAGAAAGGAACCGAATTGGGAGTTGACAAATATTCAGTAGATCCAAAAATCTGTCGAAACCAAAGATAACGACCACCGATACGGTCACACCCGACTGTACTAGTGACCGTATCGGTGTCGGTTCGATCGGCGCCGTCAAATCAGGCAACTTTCGTGAAGGGCCACCAGAGGAATTCGCAGTAGAAGGGTCTCGAAACCCTAATCTACCAGACTGCCTATAAAAAGTAGAGGGGACTTCCACAAGAGAGAGCCGCCATTCTTCACCATCTCCACGAAGTGCTGCCTCCATCTCCACCACCATAGTCATCATCCATAGCCATAGACTACTTGTAATTTAGATCTCATCGCGATTGGCAACATTGTAAAAACTATTTCAATCATTTATCTATAAGTACTCTTTTCTGTAATTTTTTTCTATTGTTGATATGATCCCGATGTGTGAGTAGTCCACTCGGGCTAGGGACTGAGGCCTAACCTAGCAGCTATGTGCAATCTAACCATTGGGATATTAATTTAAAGATTTCTATATGATGCATATGTTTGTCTCTTGTCAGTGCCTCGCTTCTAAGATTTGTCAGGTACCCAAGACCCCGAAGAGTGATCAAGGTAGAGGTAAGAGCAGAGAAACATGGAAGGCTATGCGCGAAACTCGGTGAGAGTAAGAGGAGTGCATTAGCTGAAAGCAATTCCTTGGAAAAAATAATGACGTCATTGAACTTAAGTCTTCTGTCTATTAAGTCTTAATAACTTAGACAACCCCGCAAGACGGAATAGGGCCAAAGTGGACAGATGAATCCCTTGTGCTCATGACACATGAGACATTGGTGACCTTGTACGCATTGGTCATATATATCCCTGTGTCATAAGAATTATTTATCACTAACAGAGCTTCATCTTATTTTATTTATCCCATTCATAATATGCACTGCTGCAAGTGAAACCTTCTCTCGAAATAGGCTTGCGCCCCGTTATATTAATATATGCGCCCTCCAGAGAATTCCCACCACACTCCCATGCCTCCGAATTGCCGCTTACCAAGCAACACCTTCAAGAAGGAATGCGACGACGACGACGCTGCTGCCCGGACTGCTCCTAGGATTTCTCACGGTACACGGAGGTTAGTGGGCAAGGGGTACACCCGACGCCCTTCAAGAAGGGTGGCGGCGCCCGCAGGCGTCACCGCGCCGGTGCCGGCAAGAGCCGACATGGATTTCTCCCGACCCCCAACAGACCATAACCCCGGACAAACCATCGGCTCCACCAAGCTCGCCACCCACCAACATGCGCCACCACAGTCTTGAAGCCATCATCGACGTCTCACCATGGCAAACGCTGCGAGGCCGGCCGGACCGAGAAGGAACAGCCGTACACAAGGGACGGCAGTACCGCAACCACGTGGGAGGGAACATCCTCCACCGCCATTGGCAGTAGCAGATCGGACGCAGCAGCAGTAGCACACCAGGCCAACTAGGCCTGGCCGGGCCTAGATCGGGCCCGTGAAGCTTCCGCCGCCGCGTTGCAGCAGACACGGCGCCGTAACCGCCACCCCCATCACTGGCTGCTTTTCAGTCCAACCAGAGGCGTCCACGTCAGAGCCCGAGCTGGCCCGCGCTGACCCAGATCGGGCCCAAAGGGCCCAGATCTGGGCTTGTAGGGCGCCGCCGGCCAGGCCCCGCGCCAAGCCGCCACCGTCGCCAACCAGCTGCGCCATCGCCTCGCCGCCACCCGCCTGCGCCGGAGCGCCGCCGACCTTGCAGCACCGCCGCCAGGATGCACCTCCCCAAGCCGGGGTCCTGCAACGGGTAGAAGATGGAGCCGCCACCGCCGGCCCCGCCACGGCACCGCGTGGGCAGCTCCCGGCGGCGCCCGCCACCGGCGGCGAGAGGGAAGAGGGAAGCTGCGGGTTCTCTGGTGCGGCGCGGGGGAAGGGCCCGTCGCCTCGCTCGGAGAGACGACGCGGGGAGGGGGGGCACGGGGTTTTTTTTCTCTCGTAATGCGTAAGCCATGGCCTATTTTAATCCATTGATAAAACAACCACATACGAACGAGTTTGGTCCGGTAAACAAAACTTTTAAAGCTTTCTTGAACTTGTTACTAATCCCTTGCTAAGCACCTACTTCCCAGATTCGATAAACCCTGTGTCTCTTGGGCGAAAAGCTACATACTACATCTGAAATCCGGATCGGAGGTATCAACGGCCTCAATGATGATGGAGGCCCAAATGCCACCCTGGGTCACGTGACAGTCAGGTCTCCTGGACCTCACGGTAGGTGAGGGGGGGGGGGGGGGTGTGGCCCCCTACCTTGCACTAAGCTCCACCATTTGTGCTCACAATTAAAGTAATGAGGGAGGCCCGGCAAGACAGAAGCACCATCATGGTGATGCACCAATAAAAATCATAGGGTGTATCTTTGGGTGATCTTTGGCTCGTTGAACTCGTATGAACGAGCCCCACACTCCAGTGGTATTCATTCTTGATTTTGAGATCATGTGAAAATGGTCATTTTCCAAGACACCTGGCGTGTATTTGGTGCTTCTCCCTTGTCTCCCTTCTTTATTATTTGTCCATTTTCCACCTACACACAATTGGGAACAAAAGACAAGGAAACAATTAAAATGCTAATAAAAACCTAAGGTTGTGAAAAGTTCATCGGAAAAATAGTTGGAGTGCAAAACAACATAAAGGTAGAAGGTAACTCAGAGATTTGCCAGAATTCCAATGTAAATATATAAAAAGCATTGAGCAAAACTCTATAAGAAATGCACTCATCAACGGCTGATGCATCTAAATCATACGCATATTTATCCATGTTTAAACCGTATATTTGTCATGAAAATGGCAATATATCACTCTGTACCTGCCACTAACCATTAATGTGCAAATTATTTTGCAAATCTCCTTGTGATTTATTTTCTTGTGGTTAAGAAAGATATTCTGGTGCAAATCAAGCATTTATGAAGAAAGGAACCGAATTGGGAGTTGCCAAATATTCAGAAGATCCAAAAATCCTCAAAGGAGACATGGGGGATGCTTCTGTCCGAGAGATCGGTGAGCTACAACAGTTGCAAGTGTTGTCTATCAGAATGGATACAACAGATGAGTTAATCTGGCGTGCTCTTGGGTCCTCCCTGAAAAATACACACTCTCTCCGAGTGCTTAGTCTGAATTACAAGGGCTGGAGTGACAGCTGGATAGACGGGATGGACCCTATGAAGCACATCTCCTCAGCGCCACCACTCCTCCGAAGACTTACTTTGGCGGTCCCCATGATGCACTTGCCCGATTGGATCCCATCACTCACACACCTTGTGGATTTATCTGTACGAGTGGCCAAACAGAGCAATCAACTACTAGATGCCTTGTGCAACTTGCCCAACCTGCAGAGCATCTTCCTGCGTCTTGATTCCTATGTAGACCGAGAACTGGTCGCACGCACCACCCACTACTTTCCGATGCTTAGGAGACTGGTAGTACGTCTCAAGGGGCAATATCCCAAATCAATCGGATTTGAGGTCGGATCAATGGCAAAGCTCGAGAAGCTTGAATTGGCTCAGTTTGGTAGTGATGCGAGGAGCATTAATATTGTCGGCATTGAGAACTTGAAGAATCTTAAAGAGCTCAAGCTGGATCGTGACATAGGTGGCCAGTCAGTACAACTTGTACTGGAGCAGGTCAAGACGGAGAACGAGAATCGCACCGAGTCCAATCAGATCAAAGTTGTAGTATGGTGACCACAGTTTCCCCGCGCTGCTAGTACTTCCTATGGCAATACTTGCTGTTTCAACCGTACTAGTATAACCAAATTTTTGTTCAGACTGAATCCTACATTTGGTTCGTTTGTCATGTGTACGAATCGTGAAATAAAATCTTTGCAATAATATCTCTATCATCAAGCAGGAAAAGAGCGAGTTTTTCTCTTGTGCATTCATTCACCACACAGATTAATAAAATCCAACGGCATCAGTTACGCTAGTCACGTGATTGGTTGGAAGCTTACCAGTGGCCGGGAGACGTAGACATGTAGCCAGGCGAGGTGCTGCTGCGTACGGCGGTGTCGCGTCGTCACCCGGCTGGATCGGTCGGTCCTGGCTGGCTCCCTGGTCAAAGCTGCAGCTCTCGCTCGCTTTGGGTGTGGGACACCAGCAAAGCTCTTGCCCTGCCCCGACTGATCGTCGTCTCATCTTTTCCTTTGGCTCCACTCCGATCTGGAGCTGCAGCGTCGCGTTTCCTATCTCTCACCCTGTTTCAAATCAAAAGCACGATGAACCGAATGTGAAAAGTTATTTTGTAACACCCGAATTTGTCATTTTTACATAGCCCACACAAAATGTTTTTCATTCGTATAACTTCTTGTGCTAACATAAAATGTCTGTACGTGTAGCCGAAATTTTTGTTTGAATTTTTTGGACAGTTTAAAATATGATTTTGACAGTGGGTGTATCTACACCTACGAGTCAAAACAGATTTCCCTTGCCGTTATATACTCCGCGCGCTCTATTTCATTCGAGCCTCAAGCTGATACAATTAGCTAGGGAAAGTCGATTGTAGTTTCCCATTTGAAGGTGACAATCAATTAAAAAATAACAAGTTGCAGCTGCATTACTAAATCTATTTTGAGCTTGACACTATCCTGTCATATTCTCAATAGTCAAGTTGCTGCAAAGACGATGCAAATTGAAGTCTAAATACATATTTAATGAAACTAAAAATGTGTATAACTAAAGTCGTACCTTACCCTGCATAAAAGTTAATACCTCTGGACACATTTATACACGCTAGAATATTCCTCTTTTCCTCAATAAACTGTAACTATAATAGGCTCTGCACTAATATTGAGAGGTACAAACATGGAATAGGTCAAATTCAATACAGGTGAAACATGTACTTGAAGTTTGCTCTGACAACTGATATCCAATTGCCAACTTTAATTTTGCCCTTCAAGACCTTTTCTTTCCAAGAATTCCTAGCAGTGGATCAAGAGAGCCAGCAGAACTGCCTAATTCTTGAGTAAAATGGCTGGCCGAAAAAGCCAAAAGAAATCAATATTTATGGTCTCCAATTCACAGGTTTCAATTTCTTGCAACCTAGAGCACGACCGGAGAACAAAGAAATGTCAAACAGAATAAAATGTCTTGTAGAAAAGTTAATATATTTAGCTACCTTGCAGCCAGATGTAACACTGAAAGCTTTCGCAACGCATCTGCAATAATAGGGAATGAATTACAAATTTAATATCACCTAGCTGTCCCTATACTTGAGCATTCTTTCAGATGAGCTAGCTGATAAACAGTGAATCGATTTTAGTTAAAACTATTATGGTTAAACAAGTGTACTATTCAGTTAAATAACAGGTCCGTTCTTCCTTGGCGGTTTGCATATAAATGTCTCTTAGCCACTTCAGTAGCAAAGGTCAACAGAAGAATCGATTTTAGTAGGTACATCAAATTAGTTGTATAGAACAGAATGTTTTTTTTAGATTTATACATTTGTGTGATAGGTTGACAAGAAAAAAAGTAGGTACATCAAACATTCAAGCCCATGATAAAAATATTCACTTTGTCCATTCAGTGTTTGAACTATGGATTCTAAAGGCAACAGATATGCAAGAAAAATTTCTAACAGTAGTGAAACCAGATACAATTGGTGACAATTAGGACTGGTGGAGATCACCTTGACGGTTGCGATGCAGACATCTCGGCCTAGGCAGCAGCAACTGCAGCCGACGTTGTAAACTCTTGCCGGCCAGACTCAACAAGCGTGGCGCAAAGCTGACATTTCCAAAGCACAAGTGTTAAAGCTAGAACTGATCTAAATACTTCAGCTTTAATATAATATCTCATTTTAAAAGCAGAAAGCTGACGTGTCTTCTCTTTTCAAATCAATTATCTGGATAGTACTTAATATGCAACTTTCATGTCAACAAACTATATATTATCTACCTCAAATTCTTAACCGCGAATCTTCATGCAACTCCACAATCAATTTCTCACACGAAAATCGAATCAGTTGATGGATGGCAAATAGATAAACAGAAACAAAATACTCATGCCGTCGTTGCAACCTAGACTATCGCTCCTTTGGCTCCACTCCGATCTGGAGCTGCAGCGTCGCGTTCCTCTTTATAATATAGTTCCGGTTCCTATCTCTCACCCGGTTTCAAATCAAAAGCACGGTGAACTGAATGTGAAAAAAATATGACGAGACGTAGAGGTACATCGTGGCAAATGGGACACAATGTTTTGACTCATGCGCCCATTATGAAAAATATATTTTAAATGTATTTTTTAATGTAAAAAAAATCGGTTGTACATCAGGACATTATATATGTCCGCACAAAAAGTTTCGTAAAAAATGACATTTTTTGTGACTTGCATAAAAAAGACAAAAAAATGTCTCGTGAAAAGTTATTTTGTAGCACCTGAATTTGTCATTTTTACATAGCCCACAATAAATGATTTTCTTTCATATAACTTTTTGTGCTAACATACAATGTCTGTATGTGTAGCCGAAATTTTTGTTTGAATTTTTTTGACAGTTTAAAATATGATTTTGACACTGGGTGTATCTACACCTACGAGTCAAAACAGATTTCCCTTGCCGTTATATACACCGCGCTCTATTTCACTCGAGCCTCGAGCTGATACAATTAGCTAGGGAAAGTTGTGTGTACGCCGAAGGGTAGCTCCAACTTGTCGACCTTGTCCAGACGGCCGACGCCCGATCGGGTCAGAGCTGAAGCGCTGAATGCATGATATGGCCGTTGCCCAGAGACCTGATGACGGCTGATGCGTCTAAATCATACGCATCTTTTTCCAAATTTAAACCGTATATTTGTCATGAAAATGACAATATATCACTCTGTACCTGCCACTAACCATTAATGTGCAAATTATTTTGCAAATCTTCTTATGATTTATTTTCTTACGGTTAAGAAAGATATTCTGGTGCAAATCAAGCATTTATGAAGAAAGGAACCGAATTGGGAGTTGCCAAATATTCAGAAGATCAAAAAATCTGTCGAAACCAAAGATAACGACCACCGATACGGTCACACCCGACCGTACTGGTGACCGTATCGGTGTCGGTTCGATTGGCGCCGCCAAACTAGGCAACTTCCGTGAAGGGCCACCAGATGAATTCGCAACAGAAAGGTTTCGAAACCCTAATCTACCAGACTGCCTATAAGAAGTAGAGGGGACTTCTACAAGAGAGAGCCGACATTCTTCACCATCTCCATGAAGTGATGCCTCCATCTCCACCACCATAGTCATCATCCATAGCCATATACTAGTTGTAATTTAGATCTCATCGCGATTGGCAACATTGTAAAAACTATTTCAATCATTTATCTATAATTACTCTTTTCTGCAATTTTTTCTATTGTTGATATGATCGCGATGTGTGAGTAGTCCACTCGGGATAGGGACTGAGGCCTAACCTATCAGCTATGTGCAATCTAACCATTGGGATATTAGTTTAAAGATTCCTATATGATGCATATGTTTGTCTCTTGTCAATGCCTCGCTTTTAGGATTTGTCAGGTACCCAAAACCCCGAAGAGTGATCAAGGTAGAGATAAGAGCAGAGAAACGTGGAAGGGTATGCGCGAAACTCGGTGAGAGTAAGAGGAGTACATTAGCTGAAAGCAATTCCTTGGAGAAAAACAATGACGTCATTAAACTTAAAGCTTCTGTCTGTTAAGTCTTAATAACTTAGTCAACCCTGCAAGACGAAATAGGGCCGAAGTGGACAGATGAATCCCTTGTGATCATGACATGTGAGACATTGGTGACCTTAGACGCATTGCTCATATATATCCATGTGTCATATGAATTATTTATCACTAACAGAGCTTCATCTTATTTTATTTATCCCACACATAATATGCACTGCTGCAGGTGAAAACCTTCTCTCGAAATAGGCTTGCGCCCTGCTATATTAATATAGCAACCACCCATACAACTGTGAGACCACTGCTGGGGCAAACAGCACAAATAAACCCAAGAGAAAAAACAAGAGAAATAAAAGATAAACTGATGCCAACAGCGCCAGATCGACGAAAGCGAAGATGTCCCACAACTGATGCGCACTCCAGAGAATTCCCACCACACTCCCATGCCTCCGAATTGCCGTGTACCAAGCAACACCTTCAAGAAGGAATGTGACGATGACGACGCTGTTGCCCGGACTGCTCCTAGGATTTCTCCCGGTACACGGAGGGTAGTGGGCAAGGGGTACACCCGACGCCCTTCAAGAAGGGCAGTGGCGTCCTCAGGCGTCACCGCGCCAGTGCCAGCAAGAGCCGACATGGATTTCTCCCGACCCCCAACAGACCATAACCCCAGACAAACCATCGGCTCCACCAAGCTCGCCACCCACCAACATGCGCCACCACAGTCTTGAAGCCATCATCGACGTCTCACCATGGCAAACACTGCGAGGCTGGCCGGACCGAGAAGGAACAGCCGTAGACAAGGGACGGCAGTACCGCAACCACGTGGGAGGGAACAACCTCCACCGCCATTGGCAGTAGCAGACCGGACGCAACAACAGTAGCACACCAGGCCAACTAGGCCCGCCCGGGCCCAGATCGGGCCCGTGAAGCTTCCGCCGCCGCGCTGCAGCAGACACGGCGCCGTAACCGCCACCCCCATCACTGGCTGCTTTTCAGTCCAACCGGAGGCGTCCACGTCAGAGCCCGAACCGGCCCGCGCTGACCCAGATCGGGCCCAAAGGGCCTAGATCTGGGCTTGCAGGGCGCCGCCGGCCAGGCCCCGCGCCAAGCCGCCATCGCCGCCAACCAGCTGCGCCATCGCCTCGCCGCCACCCACCTGCGCCGGAGCGCCGCCGACCTTGCAGCACCGCCGCCAGGATCACCCCCCCCCCCCCCCCCCCAAGCCGGGTTGAGGAGTCTGGGCATGTTTCTGCCTCCGCTATGTCGCGTTGAGGTATTGGGGTGTCGGCCTTGGCCGCTTGGGTGGTTGGCCATCGGCTCGGAGGTGCGTGGCCTCGGGGCCAGCGTGTGGTGTCGTGTTGTTGTCGGTTTTCGGCCAATTTTGGTTATAAACTGGCCAATTCTATTCTGCTTTATCAATGGAACGACAAGCCACTTGCCTGGTTTCAAAATAAACTTGAAAAGATGCTTTTTGAAAATATTTGTCGAAATATGTTAATACAAAAGATCTAGTTTCAAAGATCTTGGCATTAGGAACGCAACAATGAAAACAGACTCTTATTTGGAACCTTGGTTTGGAGTAATAGATTTTGAAAATTCAGAATAGGTTGCATGGCAATGATGTCATCTATTTTTTCGGCATGCGGCTATGTGCAGTTTTTGGAGTATTGATGCGAGTGTGAAGCATAAGAAAAATCAGTCCAGTCAGCTGCATATGCTTCTAGCTTGTCCCTGCGAGCGCCAACGCCGCGCCGTGCCGGCATTTGGGATTTTTCCTAGAGTTGTTTTTACCAGCGGTGCAGTTGCCAGGCCTGCAACGGCATGAACGCGGCAGGGTGCAGCATTGGCGGCTGCGTTTCTTTTTTACCCGATCGATCGACATGCCTAGCGACCGGCTCAAAGCTGACCACGACGACCCGTAGCAATCCATCAGTGCGCCGGCAACAAAGAATTAAATCGATGGATCACAGATTCACAGTGAGCGTCCTGATTTCATCGCATAGCTTGCGATCATAGCACAATATATATCGACCACTCGAGCAAGCTAATTTCATCGCACACTACTACACACAGACACAGCTCAGTAATTCAACGTGCAATCCCACAGCACAAGCCGCACCGAGTCTACTGCACCGGCAGCACCGCCGCACCACGTCATCGATCCCATGGCCGGCCTAATTTCCTAGCCTCGCCGGAGCGTGCAGATGTACTGGGCGCGGAGGAACTACCAGCATCTCAGCGGCTCGCCGTCGCGGCACCTCAAGGTGGCCCGCCTCGGCGGCGTGGGCAGGACGCGCACGCCCGGGGTCAGCGCCTCCGTGAGTCGCCGCCTGCGGTTGATGGCCTTGCTACTCCTGTTGTCGGCGGCGCGGTTGCTGGCGAGGCTGCGGGACGTGTACGTCGACACAATGCAGGCATTAGCGGCAGGGGGTGCCGCCCGGCCGTGCGCGGCGCTGGCGACGGCGAAGCCGGGGGAACAGGGCGCGCTGTGGGCGAAGCGGGTGCCCTGGGCGCGCCTGCAGGCCGGGTCGTCGCGCGCGAGAAGCAGCGACTTCGAGCGGCGGATGATGGCGCAGATCTACAGCAAAGTCATCACGCCGGAGCTGCCCCACCACGCCGCGGTCGCCATGGCCTAATTAATTCGCTAGCTGCACTCGCGATTAGATCTATTTTACGGTACAATTTACTACTTGTAGAAGGGTATTATTTTAGGGGGTTATTACTTTCCAGTTTCCATAGGCGTTAATTACTCTGCATGCACTAGTTCCGTCCATTGATTGCATGTCTTGAGTCCACCGACGTTTTCCATTTCCATCGTCCGCGTTCGCCTGACCTGTCAAGAGAGCGCTTGCGCATACCCCCGCGTTGCCGCTCATCTCCACCGGTGCTCGTCCATGGGAGAGTATGCTAGAGCCGGACGAGGAGCCTCCTCCTCGGAGGAGGCCTGGGAGAGCGGTGCCAGCGCGGCTGCGGAAGGGGCGAGCCGCCGTGTCGCGCGGTACTAGGCGGCGGCGACGCGCTTCCCGTGATGCGCTGGAACGGACGGATCATGCGGCACCGTGTGTGAAGGAGGGATGGAGCCATTGCTCAATGATTTGCAGAAGGCGGTGGCGCTCGCGCCGGCGAGCAGGGAGGCCGGGGTTCTGCGAGGTGGAGGTGGTCGAGGCTCTCCTAGCGCTCCGACCCACGTCGGCGCGGAGCAGCTCCACTGCAGCGGGCGGCAGCGCGGCGCCCCTGAGCTCGCGCGCGTCTCCAGGTGCTTGGCGCTGGCGGGGCCCTAGACCTTCGTCACGCACAAGCACTACACGGACTAACGGCTTCACGGCCTCCAATGAAGCCATCCTCCACGCTGTGACCGGCAGGGCCGCCGTGCACGTCCCTGCAAAGCTGGCATTCAGTCTCGCCGGTCTCGCCGGCCGTCACTGCAAGCGGTCTCGACCAAGAATGCCTCGCTCCATAGCTGTTGGGTGGCCTGAACTGCACCGGTGTATGGAGCAACGGATATAGTAGGCCAATACATTCCAATTTTATCCCACGATTTGCCGGATTTATTTTATTTGATTTCCGATTTTACCCCTTAAGAGAAAAATACTACTCTCTCCGATCCGTAAAAAAGTTCGGGACCAAACAACTACGCACGTACAACTACAACTATATAGCAAAACTGGCGAATGTTTTTTCGGATCCGAGGGAGTACTCTTATTTTCAACTAGTATTGATCCATATGAACCCTTAGATTGACTTGGATGAACGGCTAGTATCAGTTGGTCCCTACCGTAAAAGACCTCCGCGATTATGTTGGTATTTGTCCGTCACCATGCACCGGCGCGAGTCTCCGTGTGCGCTTGCTTGTGCTGTGCTACCGCTGTTGATCCGTAACCGCGCCCATGCACGGCGGTGCAAGTGTACATTAGTACCGTGAATCCGTGATTCTATTCTGTAACTACACCTACTGTATATGTATCATTTTTTTAAATACGGAAGAAACTTGCTAGCATAGTTGTGACCCATCGTTTACCCTAGATTCAAGCCGTATGAACCCGTTTTATCTTATTTTCAAGTAGAAAACGGATTTTCGATGTACAAAACTTGTTTCATATTTTTGAAAAGACTATTTTTTGGACGTCAACTTTTGGCTGACATTTTTGCGTTGACTTTTGGGCTGTAAACTGATAATAATCATAACGGATGGGAAATAACTTACAAAAAATTCAAACACTTTTAAAAATTTCAATCTACTCTAAGAGTGACATCCCATCGGTTTCCTGGAGTAATCTCCTTAATTGCAGTGCGCCTATGCGGCGGTCGACGCAAACGTGCATAGCTACCCCAATGGTAGTGAACCCTCTCTCTTTTTAAATAAAACACGTGTCTTCCATTAAGGGCCTATTTAGATTACACGAATTTGAAAATATAGAGATAGGAAAAACACATGATTGATATACCACATATGGTTATTTTTTATGGAATTCGACTTCTTAAAGGTGAAATAAAGTGAGATTTATGAAATAAGGTTCTAAGAATCATGCTCGTAGAGAATGTATACAAGTATATGCATGTAAATTTTCAAACATATGTGATATGTACAAAAATCACAAAAATGATTTAGAATACATAACAGCTTTCAAATTTTGTAATGTAAACACGCAGATTTGTGATCTTGTAATATTTATACTGTTCACAGATGATACTAACTTGTTATGGAAACTTACTAGAGTAAGTTTGTACAGCATGCGCAGCTCCTTCCTTATCCCTTCGTCCCTGTTGCTCTCGCGAACACAGAGGCGAAAAGGGAGTTCCTTCCCCGATCCACTTCCGCCGGCGGCGAGGGCGTGGATCCTGGCCTCCTCCGCTCGCTTCGGCGGCGCGAGGAGGTCGGGATCCCGTTCCTCTGCCTCTGGCTTGTAGATAGGGTGCTTTTATCCCCGGCGGCGGCGGGTGGAGGGCTCGGCCGCGGCGTTAGGGTAAATAAGACGCGGCTCTCCCCTTCCCTCGGTGCGGCTCCGGCGGCGCTGGGGCGAGAGACGCGGTGTGCTGCCTCTCCGCCGCGGCGGGAGGATCTTTGTCCCACCGATCCCTTCTGGATCGTGTGGTTTCTGTCCGGTCTCATCCCTGGCATCCGTGCTCTGGCCGGCCGTGGCGGCGAGGGGAGCTGGTGGTGCTGGGGGTGGTTCCGTTTTGGTGTGGTTGGTGCTGAGCTTCCTCTCCTACGGCGAGCTGACTCCGGCCAGCCGTGGTGGCTTGGGGAGTGGTGTTTGGAGAGGGTGGCTCGCGGCGGTGGGTCTGGGTGTGGTTTCCGTCGGCTGGAGGTTTGGTGGTGCGGTGGAGATGCTGCTGGACCGGATTCGTTCATCGCGTTAAGGTGCCCGTCGCGGGGCGGCGGCCGAGATCTGCGGTCTTCTTCGACTTGGAGTGCATCGTCCTCACCGGTGGCTCGTGGTACGGCGACGGCGGCGACGCCCTGGCGTTTTGGCTGAGTGGAGGATCTGTTCGCGTTCTTTCCTGGGTGCACAGGGTGCTGTGTGCAGTTTTGCAGGGGTCCGGTTGTATTTTCTGGTTCTTGCTGGGCTTGTTTGTAATCTGTACTGTGTACTCTGTTTTATGAATCAGATCCTGTTCAAAAAAAAAAAAAGTTTGTACAGCATGCCTACACACATGAAGTCCCGATGTACCTAGGTTCTTGTAATTATTTCCAGTTCAGCAAAACGAATTGCATCATGTAATGCTCCAACCTGTGAATGCAAAGCATTTTCAATGTGCCCCGCAGCAAAAACCTGCTCTTCGGAGCATCCCAGCCTCCATACCAACTCTCTCAATGTATGATCCATCCGGAGCATATGTAACAAATCCTAAAAGTCACATTGGTTTTGAGTTCCTCGGCTACCGCACTTCCGAAGGATCAGAAGCACGTTTATTTGTTCGGTAGGAGCTCAGCCCAAGAGGCAGAGGATCAACACGTATTTGCCTTCAGGATTTATTGATAGGAAGATCACAAGTACTCCCTCCGTTCCAAATTAATTGACTTGGTTTTGTCTAAATATGGATGTATCTATACTTGTATGATGTCTAGATACATCCATGTGTAACCAAATATGTGTCAATTAAATCCGAACGGAGGGAGTACAAGATTACAGAGATGGATCTCGCCGAGTTGCAGATAAGAGACTCGACGAGATGGGAAGAATATTGGGTTTGGGTTATCTACATGATTTTTTTTGATTGTGGGGCCTCTAGTCCTTCTTCCTCGTGTCCTTTCACTCTCTCTTCCTCTAACGGCTGGATGAAGCAGTTTCAACAATATCAGTAATTGAACCATCTGCACTTGCCATTATAGTGTCCTGTACATAACGTCCATACCCCAATTCCATTGTAACAGACACCTGACCAGTCTCTACACTTGCCATGGAAGTGTCCTTTGAAGATCTGTCAAATTAACCCATCTCTATTGGGGCAGAAACATGCCCAGACTCCTCAACCAAGAATTCTGATAGCTGCTGGCACTCCCGACTATCCGTAGGAATAAGAACAGTCACAAATGTTGGAAGGACCATACGATTAAACACTGTAAGAAGTGCTAGAGCTAGAATTGCCATCTTAATAGCATCTGGCAATGTGTAGACTCTAGACTTCTTGACAATTAGGTTATGTGAAACCAAGACCACTTCATTAATTAAGACCCTAATGAAGACTCTAGGCTTTTTACATACAGTCCTATGCCAAATCTGCAGGTGAGTAAAATATGATGTAGCCTTGATAATATTATTCTTAGTTTGATAATTGAGAGGAAAACCTAATAACATTACCCAAGCCTCCCTTTCTATTTTTGGCCGCCTCGTATTAGGATCAGCGTCCTGATTCATCAGAGAGAAAGTAGAATCTTCTCCTAGTGCATGAGGACTAGTACTAATGTGATAGGTTTTTTGCTACAGCAGAAGCAGCTCGTGTGTCACTTTCTACCTCCCACTGAACCGCATCCTACCACCACTGGCCGCAATTGTCCATCCATGGACGGGCCGAATTTTGGATTCGTTGGCTCTCGGCCCAGTACTACACAGCGGAGCCAGCCGAACTTTCCGCCTCCGGTGGCCGATTTACAGGAGCTTAGAGCCGGATTTAAAGAAGAAGAGCCCAGATCCGCAAGGTATGCCCGAAAAACTCAACGAGGAGGAGCGGAAGGCGGCGGTGACTTCTACCAATCCCTAGTTATTTGCATTCCGGCGATGGCGGCGGTTCGATGCGCGGCGAGGAGGCTCGGCGGCTCCCTGCTTCAACGAACGCTGGCGGCGGTCACCTCACCGGCGGTTGCGGAGGACCTTCTTGCCAAGGCTCGTGCACACCCAACGGGTACCTGAACCAAAGTCGACATCGGGCTAGTTATTTTATTCGACTTGCCAACTGTTCTTGCCAAAACTTGCTGCACTTGATACTTGATAGTGCTAGCTAGCCAGTAATTTTATTCGACATGCCGAACAAAACAATTGCCAAGTTTTTTTTTTTTTTGAAGGAAGTTCGTGTACAAGATCAACAAGAGATCGAACGAACACACACGAACAGAGGGAAAAACCACACCACACACGGCGAACACGGATCCACCAAGCAGAGCACCTCCTTCAAGCTCCAGCAGCACGCCGCCAGGGAGGAAGAAAGCGAGCTCACCTCGCACCGCAGCAACCGGCTCGACCAACCTTGTTGAGATGCCGCAGAAGCCGTCTGACGCAAGCACCAGAGTCTGAACGCTGAAGGAGCATCGGCTTCGAGCCGCCGCCAGAACCACCCATCTTCCACAGCGCCATCCGCGACCACCGACGATGGCGAGCTTCCACCTGCAAACTTCCAAAGATCTTAAGCAAAAGCAACGCCTTGCACCGAGGTGAAGGCTGCCGGACCCCACTGACAAGAGCCAGCGCCGCCATCACGGCCACCGGCTCGAGGGGAAGCACGCCGCGGCTCCGGGGAGCAGCGGACGCGCCAGAGACGACAGATCTGCCCCAGGCCTCCGCCGGAGCACCGAGGACAGAGGAGAGGACCGCCGCCGCCAAAAGCCTCTCCGACCACGCCGCCAACTCCACAGCGCCGCCGGCAGGCACCCCATGCACACCTAGACTATGTACACGCACGGGATCCGTCGATTCCCCGACCTCCCGCCGCCGGAGCGGCCGCGGAGGCGAGAAATCGAACGGATCGCCTGCGGCGAGCTGGTTCGCACGGGAGTCGCCCAAAAAAACTCCTCCTGAACACTGTAGATGGGGAAAAGGAGGGGGCCGGGTGTTCTGCTTACCTAAAACAATTGCCAAGTTGCTGCTAATCATGATCTGATCTATGTAAAGCGAGTCCAGGTATTTCATGTAATCCACTAAACAGGGACTTTAATTTGCAGATTGAGCCAAGACCAGATGACCCGCAATGGTTGGTGCAATATCAAACATACGCAGATACACATTATTGAAATGCTCTGTTTCTTCCACCTAATAATCCCATTTGACCTACCTGTAGGCGCATGATGCGGGCATTGAAAAGAGCTGGAGACGTTACGACCATAGCTAAAACTTTCTGTGGTTTCTTGCTAGGTTGTGTTTGTTTGGTTCTGTGGGGCACTCCTGCAGAGGAAAATGAGGCATCTGGGACTGTTAACAAGAAAAAGCAACAAGTGGAGGCTACAAAAGAGAAGGAGGTGGCTCATGTTTGATTGAAGGAGCACCAAGGATGATGTTAGCATATCAGCTTGCGCTCCAGCAAGCACTATATATTATCACAATTCTGGGAATGTTTATCATCGGTTAGCTACAACCTGGGTACCACTTTATTGTTGTTGTTTAGCTATTTGGACGATCTCTGATCAACTGTGACTGTGATCTTATGTGGCCTGATATGTCAATGTTCTGCAATTATTAGGTATGTTGAATCTTTTTTTTCGAACCATGCAGGAGAAATGCATGTATTAAATTAAGAAAAGAGGGAAGCCAAAGTATGGCTGAGGTTTACAAGGACCAAAAGGACGATAAAAAGGGGGGAACACGACCCAAGCGACCTATGCGACCTCAAAGTAAGAAGAAAAACAAAAACTAGAAGAAGATTAAAAAAACTGACCGTCAAGGCGACACAAGGATGCCAAAACTCCAGCTAAATTGAAACTACCAGCACTACTCCTCCCTTGTGCCACCTTCCGTTTCTCAATGTGCTCAATGACAAGATTGAACGAATTCTCAAATACCCTACTGTTTCTCTCACGCCGGATGGACCAGGTGGTAAGCATTACTAGTGAGTTTAGCGTTACTCTATTTAATCCGTTGTAAAAAGAAATTTCTAAAGCGCCGAACACAAAATTTGAAGCATGGAATATACAACGATGCAGATGCAGTTGCAGGTTAAAAGCATCTACTGTGCAAAACTATCAGGCGAACTGGAAGCCTCGAGAGTCGGAAGAAAAAGGGGGAAAAGGAGGGAAAATAAATAAGGAAAAGATAAGAAAAAAGGAAAAATCTAGAAGGGAAATAAAATAAGAAGAGGTGAGAAAATTTGAAAAATAAAACTTAAAGAATGCATTTGAGATTCTTTCACTGGTTAGTGACTGACAAACCATACTTGGAGTACCAAGTAGCGAGCTAATCGGGGCGGGCCTATGTGTCACGGGAAGTAGGAAGGACCGAAGGAGGAAAACGATGGGGCTAGGTGGAGGCTACACGTGTCTCCGGCGACACGACGAGGCGAGGCTGCTGCTGCTGTTGTGTACCTGGACCCGACCTGCCCGCTCGGGTCGTTCATCTCCTGCTGTAGCCGCTCTGTGCCTACTGCGACCGATCACAAGCGCGCCGATCCCGAGGAACAGTAAACTGGAAAGAAAAAGGGCGGCCTCTCTTCCGGTTCATCCCCCGTCCGTCCTCTTTTGTCGAGTTAATTGCACCACCGGTCACACATCTCGTCCGCTATGTGCAGTTAGGTCACACATCTGGAAAACCGGATTATTTGGTCACACATCTGGAAAACCGGTGCATTTAGGTCACAAACCGGATATGTCATCCGGTTTTGGATATTAGGTGGGCTGTTTTGCAAAAATGTCATGCCATGTAGGTGTTCGATGAAATGCCGCGCAGGACCGTGGTGTCCGGAGCATGCCCAGGAGCTCCCGAGCGAATCTGTTGTACGAATTTATCGCTGCACGTGGTGCTGTGTACGCGAGTATCACGAGTTATCTGAAACGCGGACATTCCAGACTTTCTCTCCTCTCCACCGCTCCTCTGCTTTGAGAGTCGTCTTCTCCTTTTTCTCCGCCTCGCCGGCTCGCTCCTCGTTCCTCTCCGGCGGTGCTGCCGCTCGGCGTGGACTTGGATGCGCAGCTTGGCATGTATATAGTAGTCGTAGCTTTGTTTTAGCCCTTGTGCTAGGTGTTACCGTCATGGCGTCTTTGCTTGAGGGTAGGACGGTGGATCTCGGCGGCCAGATCCGCCGCGCCGTGGCTTCCGTCCGCTTCGCTACATCTCGCTGGTGGCAGGCGGGATTGCAAGGGAGGTGGAAGGAATCCCGCATCCCTCCTAATAAGGTGCGCAGAGGAAGCATGGAGATGGGGTGCCCCGACCAGCCCTGCCTCTTCGCTGTTCTTTCGCTCCTCGCAGTGGTATTCTCGTGGTGGGAATCGAAGGCGGCGGCGATGCGGAGTACTGGCGGCTTCTTCATAAAGGTCGGGTCCCTGATCTTCTCTACCGGCGATTTTCTTCTCTGTCTGCCTCCTCCAAATCATGGCGGGTTACTGGAGTTTGATGGCGGGCTTGCTCATACGGTCAAGCGGCAGAGGATTGGGTTCTTTAGTGGAATTTCTGCTGAGGAGGAGCTAGTTCTTCTAAGCCGCAGTGGCTGCGGGACGAGGAGCTAGCGAATTGGATATGAAGTTCCACGGGGAGATTCGACTGCGTATTGCGGAGTTCATCAATGGCGGCGAGCTCGCGCTGCTGTTCTTCCTGGCTGAAGGGGCCACTTCGTGCTGTGGTGCCTTGAGCGCCATAGCTTCTGCAACCTCCAGACCGGCGTGCCAATTCGGAGGCCCTTCATCAGTTCCGTTGCGACATCCATCGTCGCTCCGTCGCCAAAGTGGTTTCGTCCCCGGTGATGGCGCTGACAGCCCCTGCGTCAAACTGTTCGTCGTCGGTGGTGTAGGACCTGATTGCACTCATTTTTCTTTAGTTAAGATCCTTTTTGTAATAGCCAGGGACTTGGTTGTAATTTTCTTTTTCCTTGAGGTCCTTGATGTAATTTGTAAGCCCACCGAGTAATACAGTCTGAACCCTTCGGGGTCCTTCTCCTTGTTCAAAAAAAACGAGTTAACTGAAACTCACAAGTGACCAAGCTAGCTGCTTGGCTGGGAAGAGTACAGTACCGAGCAATCATCGAGCCCCTGGATGTATACTGTAGGTATTTTTGGCTAGCATGCATGCTTCCTGTGTCGGCCATGGCGTTTTCCGGGAAGAAACTGGGGTGAGCACCGGGCTCACCCCACGCTCGGTGCGCCCCCGTCTTGGACGGCTGGGATCGCACGGGAAGCTCGAGTCCGCATCGCGGCGCGGCTCACCGTGGCGCAGGTGGCTCACCGCGGCGCACGTGGCGGGGGCGCACCGTGAGCCCGGTGCCCACCCCAGTTTTTTCCGTTTTCCGACCCAACTGGTGAAGAGGCTTCAAAGCTAGCAGAGAAATTAATTGGCGTGGCCAGGTTCACCGTCTGCAGCGCCGTGCCGCACACTTGCGACCGAGCACGCGGTTGGCAATGACTGCTCGGTCGGTGCCGGTGGACCAGACCACTATCGATTAATCGAAGCTAGATAGGACTGCTGTCAGTCCACCCCACCTAGCTAGATTTGTGTCCGTGATCGATCTGTGGACGCGTCGGTGCAGTCAGTCAGTGGCTCAGTGCAGCTCACACGCGCGTGCTGCTCACTCCACCTCCGCGGCTGCAGTAGGGCCTTGCCCTGCGCGGCGGGCGCCTGCGACTTCTTGTCGTTGGGCCTTGCTCTGCGCGGCGCGGAGTGCGGCCCACGGGAGGAGCGGAGGCAGCAGGTGCCGCACCGTCCGCGAGCCGGAGCACGAGGGGCGCGGCGGCGGCGTCCGGACGTCGCTCGGGAGCTTCTGCGCATGCTCCGGACACCACGGTCCTGCACGGCATTTCATCGAACACCTGCATGTCATGACATTTTTGTAAAACAGGCCTCCTAATATCTAAAACCGGATGACATGTTCGGTTTGTGACCTAAATGAACGGTTTTCCAGATGTGTAACCAAATAATCCGGTTTTTCAGATATGTGACCTAACTGCACATAGCGAACGAGATGTGTGACCAGTGGTGCAATTAACTCTCTTTTGTGAGTAAATTACAGAAAACTACCACATTTGGGGCTCTGACAACGAGTCAGTACCACTCCTGGTGATTTTTGCACGTCAGTACCATCTCTGAGGCTAATCATCACAGACCGCGCTAACGGCTTGTCTTAGCCAATCTGATAGGGCGGGGCCACTGTAAGTGCTGACGTGGCGGAGACGGACGTTAGCTGGTGCCGTTAGCAACGGCAATGGCACGCTACGCGACGCCGCTGCCCACCCCGCCGATGTCGCCGCTGCACGCGCCGGCGACGCCGCGCACTCCTGGTGCCGACGCGTACTCCGAGTTGCCGCCGCCGTCTCCGCACACGCCCCGGCCGACGATCATGCTCACCGCGCCGCCGTCCAAGAAGAGCAGCGCCGCACGGCAAGGTGCTCGCCTCCTTCTCGTCCGCGCTCGCCGTCCTGCTCGTCCTCCTCGCCCGCGTTGAGCTCAGTGACGCAACCACCGGCATCGGCGTCAACCGCCACATCCAGTACGACCTCGCCGGCGCCCTGCTCGGCTCGCGCGCCGCTGCACACAACCACCATGCCGCCCTCTATAGTGACGCACTCAATCTGCACCATTCCTCGCCGCAATCGAGGCAGAGACACAGAGTGGAGCGGGATGACGACAGGCATGCACAGCACAACTGCACGGTGACCCTCCCCGGGCCATCTGTAACACTGCCGCCGGCGCTCCCCAGCAGTCGTGCATCACCACAAAATAGGATTCTGGATTGCTCTTCATTTCGTTCAATTTATCCCCAACGTATATATATTAACCTGCGGCCACTCGCACCGGCCGTTGTTCGCTCCCAGGCCCGGCTAGATGAAGAACGGGAGTGGCGGCGGTCTCGGCGCCGCGGCCACGGCCGACTGGTTCAGCTACATGCCTCCACCTGCGCGGCTCATGGACAGGACGCTTGGACAGAAGGAGGAAGAAGGGGAGGGCCGGCAGCACAGCGTGGCGGAGGGCGCCGGCATCTGCGCCACTAGGTCGACGTATTCCGTGCCACCGCACGCGGAATTCACACCTTCCGCCGGATCTGGCTGGCAGTGGCCTGCATCTGGCGCTGCTGCACCGCCGGATCCGAGGATGCTCTCGGGTACACGCACGGCCGACCTGAACGCACCTGGAGCTGTGTTGTTCCGCTCGGCTGCTCGCCGCCATGCCGCCGGCACGCCCTCGCTCGCTTCCACGTGCGTGAGCTAGGAACGACGCAGAACGCTTGAGGCCTGAGCTAGCTAGCTTGAAACCGCACGCACGTACAGACCAGTCTTGGCTGGAGCCAGAGATGCTCGTGCACCCGCCCGTGTACCATGCGCCGGATCGGCGGCGAGCGCCTTCTCGCTGTCGGTGAGCGCGCCGGGGCAGTCGCAGAGGCGCGCGCGGGCGTCGGCGCGGTGGGCGAGCGCGCAGTAGTGGAACCGGCCGTTTGTGGTGGCGCCGTCGACGATGCGGGAGCAGACGCCGATGTAACTCGCGGCGGCCATCATCGTTCATCGACGCGCACGTGTGGCTGCGCGTGAGATCGGCGCCGTTGGTCTGAGCTCGTTGGTCAACGCAACAGCGACGCCATGAGTGCCTCCGCGTCCCCGGCACGCTCGGCCTCTCCTTCGCCTTCACCTCCTCAGCTAACGTCCATCTATGCCACGTCAGCACTGACAGTGGCCCCGCCCTGTCAGTTTGCCTAACACGAGCGATCAGCGCGGTCTGTGATGATTAGCCTCAGAGATGGTACTGACGTGCAAAAATCAACAGGAGTGGTACTGACTCGTTGTCAGAGCCCCAAATGTGGTAGGTTTTTGTAATTTTCTCCTCTTTTGTCTTCCCCGATCTGCTGCTGGCGTTGCGTTCGACCGTTCAAAGCCAAAACTGAAGTATTCTGCTCTGCACGTATACCAAGATAGCGAGTTGATGGCTTCAATAGCGCTGTCAGAAACTCGTTGAGATGCTCCAAAGCTAGTACAATGATCAATGTTGACTAGATTATTATTGTTTGGGCCAAACTCGTTGAGACGTCCGAAAAGCTACAATAACTTATTTTGGCCGGTGACGATGTTGACAGGATTAATAAGAGTCTCTAGCAAAGCCCGCATTACGTGAAACCGCAAAACTGTTTTGAGGGTCGCGTTTTGATACGTCTCAAACGTATCTATAATTTTTGATGTTCCATGCTGATATTATATCAATTGCTACATGTTTTGGTTACACTTCATATCATTTTTATGCATTTTCTGGGACTAACCTATTAACAAGATGCCACAGTGCCAGTTCCCTGTTTTCTGCTGTTTTTGGTTTCAGAAAATCTATTAAGGAAATATTCTCGGAATTGGACGAAACAAAAGACATCGTCAATAATATCACGAGGAGATCACGGAGTCCAAAGGGGAGTCGGAGCAGACCCACCAGGGGGCCACGCCACACTAGGGCGCGGCCCAGGGTGGGCCCGCGCCCCCTATGGCGTGGTGGCCCCCCTCGGCCACCGACGCCGCCTCTTCGCCTATATATTCTCCGCGACGCGAAAACCCTATTACGGTCGATCATATTCCACGAAAAGTTCCGTCGCGGCCGTCATCGTCAATCTCAGATCGGAGGAGTTCTGAAGCTCTTCCCGGCACCCTGCCGGAGGGGAGATCATCACCGGAGGGCTCTACATCACCATGCCTGCCTCCGGAGTGATGCGTGAGTAGTCCACCCCTGGACTACGGGTCCATAGCAGTAGCTAGATGGTTGTCTCTCTACCTTGTGCCTCCATGTTTAGATCTTGTGAGCTGCCTAACATGATCAAGATCATCTTATTGTAATGCTAGATGTTGTGTTTGCTGGGATCCGATGAATATTGATACCATGTTTATTCAAGTTGTTTATCTATGTGCTCTTGATCTTGCATGCTCTCCGTTGCTAGTAGATGCTTTGGCCAAGTAGATGCTTGTGACTCCAAGAGGGGGTATTTATGCTCGATAGTGGGTTCAGTCTCTAGATATCTGGATCAGTGACAGAAAGGTCTAAGATGGTAGATGTGCTGTTGCTACTAGGGATAAAACATTGGTGCAGTGTCCAAGGGCACTTGTATTGATTACATTACACACTTTACTTCATGCAATAATCTGTTGTTAGCAACTTAATACTGAATGGATGCGGATGCTGCCTTGAAGGTGGATTATTTAGGCATAGATGCGGTTGGAATAACGGTCTATGTACTTTGTTGTAATGCCCAACTAGATTTCATAGTAGACATCTTGGCATGTATTGCATTGTTATGCCCTCTCTATTTGTCAATTGCCCAGCTGTAATTTGTTTACCCAACATGCTAGTTATCTGTTCTGAGAGAGACACCACTAGTGAACTGTGGACCCTGGTCCAATTTCCTCATACTGTTTACACAACCTGCTGCAATCATCTGTTTCCTGTTACTTGCTGTTTTTCCTGCTGTTTTCCACACCATACGTTTAACTCTTTGTTTCTGCAAGACCGGAGAGATTGACAACCTCTCTGTTTCGTGTTGGGCAAAGTTCTGGTTTGTGTCTGTGCAGATTCCACGTTGGTGCAAGCTCCCTAGCGCCAGGGGGAGTCAACATCAACAACCTTCCGATAGATCGTCAAGTCCTACTGGATTGATAACCTTGGGTAGATTTTCAAGGGAAAACTTCTGCTGTCTACATCATAACCTTCCTCTTGGGGTTCACCAACACGTAGCCATCAAGCTGTTTTCTGGCGCCGTTGCCGGGGACTTGGAGGCTATTGGAAAGGGGAGTCTCTCAGTTCCAATCTCTTTACTTTGTTTTTGTCTTGTTTTAGTTTTGTTTTGCTTGCTGTTAAAAATCAAAAACCCAAAAAAATTAAATTCCTGCATCTAGTTTTTAATTTCGAGTTGCCCTGTTGCTTGTTTTAGTCTTGCTAAAATGAGTAATCCTGAAAATACTAAGTTGTGTGACTTTACTAGCACAAACAACAATGATTTTATCTGTACACCCATTGCTCCACCTGCTTCTAAAGCAGAATTTTATGAGATTAAGCCTGCACTGTTAAATCTGGTTATGAAAGAGCAATTTTCTGGTGTTAGTACTGATGATGCTGCTGCCCACTTAAACAACTTTGTTGAACTTTGTGATATGCAAAAGTATAAGGAGGTAGAGAGTGATATTATTAAGCTGAAATTGTTTCCTTTCTCTTTAAGAGGAAGAGCTAAAGATTGGTTGCTATCTTTGCCTAGAAATAGTATTGATTCCTGGACTAAATGCAAAGATGCTTTCATTGGAAAATATTATCCTCCTGCTAAAATTATCTCCTTGAGAAGTGGTATTATGAACTTTAGGCAACTTGATAATGAGCATGTTGCCCAAGCTTGGGAAAGAATGAAGTCTTTGGTTAAAAATTGCCCCACTCATGGACTGACTACTTGGATGATCATCCAAACCTTTTATGCAGGACTAAATTTTTCTTCAAGGAATTATTGGACTCGGCTGCTGGAGGGACCTTTATGTCCATCACTTTGGGTGCTGCTACAAAGCTTCTTGATGATATGATGGTAAATTATTCTGAATGGCACACTGAAAGGGCTCCAACTGGTAAGAAGGTAAATTCTGTTGAGGAAATTTCCTCCTTGAGTGATAAAGTTGATGCTATTATGACTATGCTTTCGAATGGACATGGTGTTGTGGATCCAAATAATATTCCTCTTGCTTCTTTGGTTGCTCATGATGAGAAAAATGTTGATGTAAACTTCATTAAAAATAACAACTTCAACAACAATGCTATAGGAATAATTTTGGTAGCAACAATTATAGGCCATATCCTGCTAATGGTAGCAACTCTTATGGTAATTTTATGGCAATTCCTACAGTAACAATAGAAGTGTGCCCTCTGATCTTGAAGTCATGCTTAAGGATTTTATTAGCACACAAACTACTTTTAATAAAACTGTTGAGGAAAAGCTAGGAAAAATTGATACTCTTGCTGCTAAAGTTGATAGTCTTGCTCATGATGTTGAAATGCTGAAAATAAAAGCTATTCCTAGTGATATTAGAGAGAGTAAAACACTCAATGCTATCCAAATTAAAATTGATAATAACATTAGGATGCTTGCTGAACTTCATGAAAGATGGGAGAGAGAAGAAAGAGAAGCTGAAATTGCTGAACAAAATAGTGTTGTTAGAGTTTGCACTATTTTTACTAATGAAACAAATGATGCCTCACATGCTAATGCGCCCCCTACTGTTAGTGAAAAGATAATAAGTGTTGGAAATGTCTCTACTACCTCTACAAAAAGTTTAAATTGCCTGATAGCACTACTTTTGTTCCTAGTAAAAGTGCTGAAATTTTTAGAGGTGTTGGTGATAATTGCTCCATTGTTTTTTATGACAACAACTTCAATTTCGAAAATTGTAACATAACTGAAGTCATCATGTTCTTGCAAAAGCTAGCTAAGAGTCCTAATGCTAGTAAAATAAATATGGCTTTTACTGAACATATTATCAAAGCTCTCATGCATGCTAGGGAAGAAAATTAAAACTTGAAGCTTCTATCCCTAGGAAGTTAGATGATAATTGGGAACCTGTTATTAAAATGAAACTGAGTGAGTTTGAATGCAATGCTTTGTGTGACCTTGGTTCTTGTATTTCGGTTATGCCTAAAAATTTATATGATATTCTCAAGCTTGCACCTTTGGAAAAATGTCATTTGGATGTTCACTTTGCTGATTCTTCTATGAAGAAACCTTTAGGAAAAGTTGATGATGTTTTGATAATGGTTAATAACAATCTTGTCCCTGTTGATTTTGTGGTTTTGGATATTGAATGCAATCCTTCTTGTCCTATTGTTTTGGGAAGACCTTTTCTGAGAACTGTTGGTGCTGTTATTGATATGAGAGAGGGGAATATAAAATTTCAATTCCCACTCAAGAAAGGTATGGAACACTTCCCTAGGAAGAAGATGAAATACTCACATGATACTAGTGTCAAGACAAATTATGGTTTTGGATTTTCTGGTCTTGACAATACTTGATGCATCTCTTCATGCCTAGCTCAAAGGCATTAAAGAAAAGCACTTCTGGGAGATAACCCATGTTTTTATTTGCTGTTTTATTTTTGTTTTCTTGAGTCAAGGATGCTTGTTTACCTCTGTAGCAACTCCTTTGTATCTTTTATTTGCTGTTTTGTTGTGCCAAGGAGAGTTACTAATGCAAAGTTGGTTTTTATTTTCGGGACTGCATTGGGACAGATTGCTGTTCGTCACCGTTTAATTCAGTAGAAAATCAGAAAAAATCGAAAAATGCTGAAATTTTTGTGCATGTTCCTGATGATGTTACGCAACTTTCATTATTTCAAAAGTTTTCATCTGAGCATCGTAAGTGCCTCGAAAAAATTCGTCATTACAGACTGTTCTGGTTTGACAGATTCTGTCTTTTATTTTGCATTCTCTCTTTTACAAGTTTTTAAGTGGTTTCTTTTCGTGTAAAAGTGCCCACTTGAGCCTAGTAACAGTGGCTAATGTTTAAAATAGTTGGCTTGTGAGTTTTGTCTTTGCTAGAACTTTGAAGTATTATCTTTTAGTGCACTAACCTGCTAATGAGAAAAGCTGTTAAGTTTTGGTGTGAAGGAAGTTTTCAAGTGTTGATAGAGGAGAATGATATTACATGATCAAGAAGAGTGAAGAGCTTAAGCTTGGGGAGGCTTACCTCCCCAGCATATTTCAAGAAGACTCAAGCATCTAAGCTTGGGGATGCCCAAGGCATCCCCTTCTTCATCTACAAATTATCAGGTCATCTCTAATGGTGCTATATTTTTATTGCTTCATACTAGTGTACTCTTCCTTGGAGCGTCAGTGTGTTTTTGTTTTCAGTTTGTTTTGTTTTGTTTGCTGTGCTATACTTGTTGGATCCTAGCATTCATGTTTGGGAGAGAGACACGCTCCACTTTTTCATTAGAATACTCTTGTGCTTCACTTATACTTGTTGAGTATTCCTGTCTAGTTGCTGTTATTGCTGTTAGCTCTCAGTTTTTCATGTATCTCTTGTTAGAGCTTTCAGTTTCTTTTGAAGAAAGTACTCTCTTGCTTCACTTATATCTGTTTGGAGAGTTGTCAAATAAGTTGATTGGTGTTTGGTTGGACCAGAAAAATGCTATGCATGTGGTAGTGGTATAAAATGCTTACATGAATCTTTTTAGATCGTTGTCTTGAGTAATTTGATGCTTGCCAATTGTTTTGAGCTGTCAAGTAATTAATGTTTAAGCTTGTGCATCATGTAAGTAATGGCTATTAATGAAGAACTACTATAAGGATTTTCTGCTATAATAATCTGTTGCATAATTGGAAGTCCATAGTAGTCTAGATAATTTTTGGATGAAGGCTATGTGTTAACAAGGAAGACAGTGGGAGTCTATGGTTCGTCAAACCTTGTGTTTTATGTACACTCTTGCTATTCCAGTTGATAATGATGTTTGCTTATAATAACCTTGCTAGCCTAAACTCTGTACTAAGAGGGAATGCTTCTTGTACATCCAAAACCTTGAGCCAAATCCATGCCACCTGTGTCCACCATACCTACCTATTATGTGGTGTTTTCACCATTCCAAGTAAATTTCTTCATGTGCTATCTACTAACTACTCAAAACTGTTACATTTCCTTTTTGTGTCACTACTTGAAAAGCTCATAAGGACGTAGATAGGTGGTCTTTATTTCCTGGTTGATCAAATTTTACACACCTGGACTAGTGGCATATACATCCGCTTATCCAATAATTTTGCAAAAAGAGCTGGCAACGGGGTGCCCAGTCCCAATTAATTACAACTTTAACCAAACAATTCTCTTCACATCTTTTTGCCCCTGATTCGTCAGTCAAGCAATGTTCACAAGTGTGTAAACAAAAGAGAAGAGGGATGATCTGCCCGCTGGTAGAAATAACGTCCTTCATGGGAGCCGCTCTTGTAAAGTTTGATCAACTAGTGAAGTAGAGTATTGCCTATTTGCTGATTTGTTGACACCTGTATACACCATTACCTTACAAAACAATATTTTATGCTCTCTATATGCCTTCGGGAACTACAGCTCTAGCACATGATGTTAATCCCTGCTTCCCTCTGCGAAGGGCCATTCTTTTACTTTTATGTTGAGTCAGTTTTCCCACTTCTTTCTGTCTACTTAAGCAAACATCATTGTCAACTCCAGTATAACAGTTTTTACATAACTTTGTGTTTGGTTGATCATATTCTTTGCATTGACATTATCTATATGATATACATGTTGAAAGTTGAAGCAAAAGCTGAAGCTATTATCTTCCTTTGTGTTGATACAAACACTTTCATGTTGAAATTATTGCTGCTGTGACTAACTATTATGTTAGACTATTATATCTCTAAATGTTTTA
Organism: Poa pratensis; assembly: GCA_947311845.1. Taxonomy (NCBI): domain Eukaryota; kingdom Viridiplantae; phylum Streptophyta; class Magnoliopsida; order Poales; family Poaceae; genus Poa; species Poa pratensis. The sequence continues at coordinate 5,323,045 of CAMZMU010000037.1, forward strand.
TAGTGTTATTCATGAAAGTTTGCACTTGTGTGATCACTTATGTTTACTCTTTATTTACTTGCTTGCAAACTATAGACCATTGGCTTGGATCACTTCATTCAGATCATGTGCATTACATTGTTATTTGATCAAAGATTGTGTTGGTAGCATGTCACTTCAAAAATTATCTGTTTTTATCGTTTACCTACTCGAGGACGAGCAGGAACTAAGCTTGGGGATGCTTGATACGTCTCAAACGTATCTATAATTTTTGATGTTCCATGCTGTTATTATATCAATTGCTACATGTTTTGGTTACACTTCATATCATTTTTATGCATTTTCTGGGACTAACCTATTAACAAGATGCCACAGTGCCAGTTCCCTGTTTTCTGCTGTTTTTGGTTTCAGAAAATCTATTAAGGAAATATTCTCGGAATTGGACGAAACAAAAGACATCGTCAATAATATCACGAGGAGATCACGGAGTCCAAAGGGGAGTCGGAGCAGACCCACCAGGGGGCCACGCCACACTAGGGCGCGGCCCAGGGTGGGCCCGCGCCCCCTATGGCGTGGTGGCCCCCCTCGGCCACCGACGCCGCCTCTTCGCCTATATATTCTCCGCGACGCGAAAACCCTATTACGGTCGATCATATTCCACGAAAAGTTCCGTCGCGGCCGTCATCGTCAATCTCAGATCGGAGGAGTTCTGAAGCTCTTCCCGGCACCCTGCCGGAGGGGAGATCATCACCGGAGGGCTCTACATCACCATGCCTGCCTCCGGAGTGATGCGTGAGTAGTCCACCCCTGGACTACGGGTCCATAGCAGTAGCTAGATGGTTGTCTCTCTACCTTGTGCCTCCATGTTTAGATCTTGTGAGCTGCCTAACATGATCAAGATCATCTTATTGTAATGCTAGATGTTGTGTTTGCTGGGATCCGATGAATATTGATACCATGTTTATTCAAGTTGTTTATCTATGTGCTCTTGATCTTGCATGCTCTCCGTTGCTAGTAGATGCTTTGGCCAAGTAGATGCTTGTGACTCCAAGAGGGGGTATTTATGCTCGATAGTGGGTTCAGTCTCTAGATATCTGGATCAGTGACAGAAAGGTCTAAGATGGTAGATGTGCTGTTGCTACTAGGGATAAAACATTGGTGCAGTGTCCAAGGGCACTTGTATTGATTACATTACACACTTTACTTCATGCAATAATCTGTTGTTAGCAACTTAATACTGAATGGATGCGGATGCTGCCTTGAAGGTGGATTATTTAGGCATAGATGCGGTTGGAATAACGGTCTATGTACTTTGTTGTAATGCCCAACTAGATTTCATAGTAGACATCTTGGCATGTATTGCATTGTTATGCCCTCTCTATTTGTCAATTGCCCAGCTGTAATTTGTTTACCCAACATGCTAGTTATCTGTTCTGAGAGAGACACCACTAGTGAACTGTGGACCCTGGTCCAATTTCCTCATACTGTTTACACAACCTGCTGCAATCATCTGTTTCCTGTTACTTGCTTTTTTCCTGCTGTTTTCCACACCATACGTTTAACTCTTTGTTTCTGCAAGACCGGAGAGATTGACAACCTCTCTGTTTCGTGTTGGGCAAAGTTCTGGTTTGTGTCTGTGCAGATTCCACGTTGGTGCAAGCTCCCTAGCGCCAGGGGGAGTCAACATCAACAACCTTCCGATAGATCGCCAAGTCCTACTGGATTGATAACCTTGGGTAGATTATTCAAGGGAAAACTTCTGCTGTCTACATCATAGCCTTCCTCTTGGGGTTCACCAACACGTAGCCATCACGTTTTTCGTGATTTTGCTCAACAAAACATGCGGCGCAGAACAGAGCCCTCAAACTGAAGCCGTAAAATCAAATATTCCCTTATATTCGTTTCCAACTTCTTCTTCTTCCTCTCGCTCGGAGCTAGCTAGCTGTGCGTTGAGCTTGCTGTGCTCGATCGATCCAGGAGCTAGCTAGCTCGCGTTGAGCTTCCGCCGGCCGGCCGGCCGGCCTCACGCGCGTTGAGCTAGCTAGCTGTGCGTTGAGCTAGCTGTGCTCGATCGATCCAGGAGCTAGCTAGCTCGCGTTGAGCTTCCGCCGGCCGGTCGACCGACCTCACGCGCGTTGAGCTAGCTAGCTGTGCGTTGAGCTTCCGTCGGTCGGCCGACCTCACGCGCTCCTCCGCCGGCCGGTGACGTACGGCCGCAGGATAGGGAATACACGGTGAGGATTTCATCTCGCGAGCGTTGACCAGTTTGCAGGTATCATTGAAGGAATCCTCATATTGCCTCAAAATCTCCATGTTTCCAGGTTGTGGCTACGATTTCTCGGGCCGCAAAAGTTTTGCGGTTTTGACCAGTTTGCAGGTATCATTGAAGGAATCCTCATATTGCCTCAAAATCTCCATGTTTCCAGGTTGTGGCTACGATTTCTCGGGCCCGCAAAAGTTTTGCGGTTTTGACCAGTTTTGCAGGCTCTATTCGGGACATTTTTTAAACAAAAACTGTAAATTTACAAATTTGACCACTTATGCGGGCTCTGCTAGAGATGCTCTAATCTTTTGGCAAACTGTTAAGACGTTTGAAAGCTACAATATCTTATCTTGACCGGTAATCGATACTGATTGGATTAATTATCGTTTCTGTCATCGTAATATATTAATCATGACTTAACAATTGACTTCACAAAGATGCCATCTGGTAAGAGAAATGAGCATAATAACCCCCATGTGGGTCCATGTGAAGTTTCCCTATGAATACTTTAGTCGCTAAGTAGATGCTACTCAGACGTGCATTGCTATTTGCTCTTTCCCTCACACAATAAGGGAGAGAGAATAGAGATGGCATCTGTATATGCATGTGCCAACCAATTTGTTTTTGGCTTGTGCTTCCATACACCCCAATCCTCACAATCGCATAACTGTACCGAGCTGATCAGTTTGGCTCGAGCCGAGCCGAGCCGATCACACGGAGAGAAGCCACCGCCGGTCGAACCGAACAAGTCTTTTACACGCGCTAAAAATAAGTTGCAGGGAGCAGGAATCGAACCTGCCACCTCCATGCAGCGCACGAGGGCAGGCAAATGGGTTAACCAGCTGAAGCGAGGCTAGCTTCTGTCATATTTGTACGCTTAGGGATTAAATACATTGAAATTTCTCACACACTATTAATATTTCTACACTATTTTATTTTTAAAAACTGGCAAGCCATGGGCAGGCGCATGCATAAAGCTAGTGATCTTTCCATTGCCGATATTGATGTCGATAGAGTTATAGAATAGTTGATCCATTTCTAACGTATCTGTTTGAGTAGTTCAAATAATCTCCATTGTCATATCGTTGCTAGCTAGCCGGCCGCAATTTTCTTCTGCGAAAACGTAAGACGAATGAGACAGGTCCCTCGCTTTTGGTTGGGAAAAAGATAAGTTTGGGAAATAAGCATGCAGTTGCTGCTGCTGATGTCGGCAACGTCACGCGAGCGACAGAGCCTAGTTGAGTGCAGTATAGTGTGGAGGTGAGAGCAGGCAATCGAGTGTAGTTGACGACTCCCCCAAGAGAGCAAAAGTGAACCTAGTGAACCGGCAGTTTAGTCGGTGAACCGTGAACCGAGATCCTCACCGGTTTGGTTGCCGGTCTGGATTTTTAAATTATGTTCAGACTATAGACGGTACCTGACGGCGACAAAGATTTCAACCATTCTTTGACTCAGGAAATTTAGAACAGATTATTCAAAACTAGTTTTAAAAAATTACCAACATGAAATTGAAATATAGATGAACCCAATTTCATGAAAAACTTGATAATTATAGCAAGTGGTTTTTTAACCTACTCGAAATGACCCATTATTTTTTCTACTATATTATGACCAAATTAGGCATACTTGACAAGTAGGATTACTTTTATTTTGCGACAAGTCTAAATGGTTTGTAGTCTAGGGCTGGTGCATGTGAGTCTAAATGTTTAGTAGTTCTTATAGGTATGTATCTACCATATTTGGTACATGTGGACCCACATGCAACCCCCTAGCCATCTTAACCTAGAACATTTGTGACATGTGGACCCATATGCAACACTATTGACCATTTATTTATATATCTACCATTAGGACATGTGGACTCACATGCTCAACAAATATTTCGAAAAAAGTGCATTTTAGGTCAAGAAACTATGAAAAATGACCAATTATTTTAGCGAATCTAGCGAGAAGTGAGGCTCCATTTTAGATACACACATGCTTCTATGGCCTAGCCTTACACAGTCAATGTGAAAAGCCAATTGGTCTACCCATTTCGACCTATAAGACTTTTTCTACTAGTTAACGCACGATGCACGATAGAGAGATCATCACGGTTCGTCAAGAATCCATAATATTATGCATCGAGACCAGTCGAAAAGTTGGACTTGATCCTAATATTCGCGTGTAGGTGTGGAGTGAATTTGAGGAGACAATATCCAACATCCAAATTCTTAGAATTACCGGTTTGCCATTATTCTCACCATTTTCTTATGGAAATATTTTAAAAATATGAAAACATTGCAAACATAGCTAGAAGTGCTATGTCAAAATGGCTAGGAGTGTTGCATGTGGGTTCACATGTTTCAAAGGTGCTAGATACATATCTATATGACCAACTAGACATCTGGATCCACATGCACCATCCTTAGAAGCTTGAACTAAAACTAGCATGTGGATCTCACAATATTCAACATAGATAGGAGTGTCGCATGTGGGTCCACATGTCCCAAAGGTGATAGATGTACAACTGTATGGTTAGGAGTGTTGTATATGGGTCCACATATACCAAAGGTGATACAGGGTAGACCTAACACCTTACCCCTACCAACTTTCAAACATGTGCACCCACATGTAACACCTCTAAACAAATAGGTCTGCCCCTACCACCTTTGGGACATGTGGACCCACATTCAACACTCTTGACCATCTAGGTACACATCTAACTACTACAGCATGTGGGTCCACATGTCTCAAAGGTGGCAGGGGTAGACATAGCTTGTAAGGGTCCATATGCAACCAAGGGTGGCATGGGTAAACATAGCTGGCTAAAATAGAATAATGTGGATCCACATGCCCCAAATGCGGCAGATGTACAACTAGATGGGTGGGAGTGTCACATGTTGGTCCACATGCCCCAAAGTTGATAGATGTAGAACCGTGTGGTTAGGAGTGTTGTATATGAGTCCATATGTACCAAAGGTGGTACAGGCTAGACCTAACACTTTACCCCTACCATCATTCATACATGTGGACCCACATATAACACCTCTAAACAAGTAGGTCTGCCCCAACCACCTTTGGGGCATTTGGACCCAAATTCGACACTCCTGACCATCTAGGTACACATCTAAGTACTCCAGCATGTGGGTCCACATGTCTCAAAGGTGGTAGGGGTAGACATAGTTTGCAACAAAGGGTGGCATGGGTAAACCTAGCTGGCTAGAATAGATGAATGTGGGTCCACCTGCCCCAAATGCTGAAGATGTACAACTAGATTGGTAGGAGTGTTGCATGTGGGTCCACATGACCCAATGGTGATAGATGTATAACCATATGGTTAGGAGTGTTGTATATGGGTCCACATATACTAAAGGTGATACAGGGTCGACCTAACAACTTACCCCTACCATATTTTATAAATGTGGACCCACATGTAACACCTCCAAACAACTGGGTCTGCCCCTACCATCTTTGGGGCATGTGGACCCAAATTCAACACTCCTAATCATCTAGGTACACATCTAAGTACTGCAGCATGTGAGTCCACATGTCTGAAAGGTGGTAGGGGTAGATATAGCATGCAAGGGTCCACATGCAACCAAGGGTGGCATGGGTAAACCTAGTTGGCGAGGATAGATGCATGTGGGTCCATGATGACCCACAAGTATAGGGGGTGTATCGTAGTACTTTCGATAAATAAGAGTGTCGAACCCAACGAGGAGCAGAAGGTGCTGACAAGGAGTTTCGGTAAAGGTTTCACTGTAAATGCTAGCAGACAAGTTTTTAGGGGTTTTTGATATAGCAGGTAAATAAAATGCGAGTAAGTAAAAGACAGTAATAATAATTGCAGCGAGTGGCCCAATCCTTTTTAGAGCAAAGGACAAGCCGGTTGGTTTACTTATGATGACAAAATGTTCTTGAGGACACACGGGATTCTAGTCAAGTGCTTTCGCTTCACATAGTTGATTAATCTTCATTGTTTTGATAAGTGTTGTGTGGGTGAACCTATGCTAATGCACCGCCCTTACTTGGACTAATACATACTTGTGATTATACCTCTTGCAAGCATCCGCAGTTACAAGAAAGTAATTAAGATAAATCTAACCACAGCCTTAAACTCTGAGATCCTACGCTCCCTTGTGCACCGGTATACTAACGGGGGTTTAGGTTTCTGTCACTCCGGCAACCCCACAATTAGCAACCAAATACACAATGCACTCCTCTAGGCCCATAAAGGTGAAGTGTCATGTAGTCGACGTTCACACGACACCACTAGAAGAATAGCACCACAACTTAAATATCAAACCATTAAATATTACTCAACATAATTCCACTACTAACAGCGTGACTTCTCCCATGTCCTCAAGAACTAATCGAACTACTCACGAGACATCATATGGATCATGATCAGAGGTGATATAATGATGGATAACGATCTGAACATATACTTTAATTCACCGATAAAACTCAATAGCATCAACCACAAGGAGTAATTAACACCGGGAGAGTTTCCCCTATGAACTAAACAAAGTATAGCCCTAGATGTTACAGCGGAACGAGATGGTGCAGCGGTGATGGTGGTGATGGCGGTGGAGATGATGATGATGATGATCCCGATGAAGTCCAGCGCGATGACGATGAGGATGGCGATGATCTCCCCCTCCGGGAAGGAATTTCCCCGGCAGATTTCTCCCTGCCGGAGAGCTTTTTCTCTCTCTGTGGTTTCCGCCTCGTGGAGGCGGCGGAATATTTTCTCACGGACTCCCCGTGTCTTAGGGTTTCTGGGGGATGAAGTACGCGAAGGGGGAGCGCCTGAGGTGGGCCAGGGGCACCACACCTGGCAGGGCGCGGCCAAGGTGGGCCCCGGCCCAGGGGTGGTGTGGGCCCCTCCTGGCCCATCTCAGCCTCCCCTTTTGGCTTAGTCCATCTTCTGATAAAATAGGAACATCTGTCTTCTCGGAAATATTTTTAGTGCTCCAGAAATATAGTGCCTTGACGTTGCTTTTTCCAGCTGAAATCTGACTCCGGCAGTTAATTATCCAATGATCATCAAACATGCAAAATAAGACAAAATAACATAAGTAACTCCTCTTAATATGAAATATATCATTGAATAACAGTAAATTATGCTATAAAATAGTGATGCAAAATGGACGTATCAACCCCCCAAGCTTAGACCTCGCTTGTCCCCAAGCGAAAGCTGAGCTCAGTAAACTAGAACAAAAGTTTATGGAGTGAAGCGTCGATAATAAAGAATACGGACAAGAAGCATCAGTAATTACTAAACAACACACTCATTTTAAACAGCAACTACTCTTCATATAACCTAACTTGAACATGAGTAGTGAAACAACCACAATAAAAATACACGAAGGAAATTATAGATTAGTAATGGCACACTTCATTCTTGGTCATAGAACAATAAGCAATCAATACTTATCTTTCGAAAGGAGTCTTTATATTAGAGCTTATATTGCAGAACTTCCACACTCAATTATCACACCTTCTTTACAGTCATTGATAACTTGCAAAGCTATATTCTTAGAGGCAAAAGTCTTTGTGCTAAGACAAGAAAGGATAAAGACATGATTGACAATATTAATGATATATATGGTTGAATCACAACAACTCAAATGCTTGCTCAAGGAAGAAGGAAATAGGTGTACTGACTCAACATGAAAAGTAAAAGAAAGGCCCTTCGCAGAGGGAAGCAGGGATTAAGTCATGTGCTAGAGCTTTTAAGTTTTTGAAATCATATAGAGAGCAAAAATTAAGTTTTGAGGGTGTTTGTTAATTGTCAACGAATGGTAGCGGGTGAAAACAGTATTCTCCCTGTCAAACAGACTTTTAAGAGCGGCTCCCATGAAGGACGTTATTTCTACCAGCAAGGCAGATCATCCCTCTTTCTCTTTGGTTTACACACATTCAGTATTTCACTGTTTGTCATTGCTTACTGATAATCAGGGCAAAAGTGTGAAGAGAATTAAGGTTAAAGTTGTAATTAATTGGGACTGGGCATCCCGTTGCCAGCTCTTTTTGCAAGTTATTGGATAAGCGGATGTATATGCCACTAGTCCAGGTGTAAAGTCTGTTTGACAAGTAGAATAAAGGATAACCACACTACTTCCTCATGAGCTAGTAAACATTGACACAAAAGGGAATAATAACATTTTGAATAATTTAAAGGTAGCACATGAAAAATTTACTTGGAGTGGCAAAGAAATACCACATATAGGAAGTTATGGTGGACACAAATGGCATGGGTTTGGCTCAAGGATTTGGATGCACGAGAAGCATTCCCTCTCAGTACGGTGGTTAAGGCTAGCAAGGTCATGTAGCAAGCATAAAAGTTGGGGGATACACACAAAATATATGTAATAGAAGCAACCATGCTATCTTCCCTGTAAGCACAAATGTTTTAACTCAAAGAATACTAATCTTATTGGCTAGCAAGAAAGAAAGATAAAGGGATAATATTTTTGCATGTAATTCCCTCCTTCTACTTAAGTTTTCATGGTATTGCTACTAATGACCAATACTAAGTTTGCCACAACTAATATAATTTACTTAATGTACCCAAAAGTGGCGTCAATACTAATGGCAAGATCAGCACATAAAGAAGATTGCAGGCTAAAATAAAATGTACCGAAAGTAAAGGTGGAACTTCTCATTAATATTCTGAACAAAGACACACTCAAACCAACGGATACATGGATAACTAAAGGATTGACACTCCACATCGCAAACCATCTTATAAGATAACTTCTCTACTCATGATATGACCACGAAATTATAAAAACGAAAGGATAAAGATGATACTGGGCACTCCCCCAAGCTTGGAACAAGCCAAGGGAGTGCCATTACCCCTTGACGATTTAGGCTTGATCTCTTGGTGGCGACGGTGGTACTACGGCAATCGGGGTTAGGAAACGTTCGAGCATCCGGCGGAGCCTGTTATTCTCATCTTGAAGTATTTCCACCTCAGCTCTCAGGATACGAAATTGGTCACAAAACTCGTTCGTGGTTCGGAGAGCTTCAGCAGCTGCAGGGGAAAACCGCAAATCTGGAATTGGTGGGGTGACTCCCTGCACATTATGAGAAAAAGCACGTTGAGGATTAATTGATCCCACAAAGGTGGAGTTGCTCGGCCTTGATTCTCCTTGTTGGCGAGGCTGGCCAGCTTGCACCTCCTCTCTGATGCTTCGATCCATGTCAGCTCTCCTAGCAGCAATCTCCTCCTCCGTCGCCCAACCGACGAAGGTTCCCTCTTCCACATCGCGTTCGAGTTCACGTCGGCGCCTTGCTGCATACTTCTCACCGTACACTCCTCGCGACGCCATGTAGGGACTTGAAATTCCTGTCAGAACAGCTTGAAAACGAAACACGGCGAAAACACGATATACGGACCTCGGAGATCCGGGTGATATATAGCAAAAAGTTTTACAACAAAAGGAAGGTACAGGACGAAACGGGGTCGGAGACGGGCTCCGAGGTGCCCACACGCACCCACGGCGCGGCCAGGGTGGGGCCCGCGCCCAGGGGTGGTGTGGTGCCCTCGGGCACCGTTTCCTACCCTTTTCCGACTCATAATTTTCCATATTATGTAAAAACAACAAATATTTAGGTTGAAAAGTAAATCGCGAACTTTTTCTTACCGAAACTGTTACCTATTCCAAATCAGCTTTTGCAGTTGTCTGAATTTGACTTTTTATAAAATCCTCTGGAGTTACCACTTTGATAAGATCAACATCTTCATTATAAGAATCTCCAGAAATGTAATGCTTGAGTCTTTGACCATTAACCACTTGTGGTCTGTCCCCATCTAGTGAATTGATTTTAATCGCACCTGAGCGATAGACCTCCTCAATGATATAAGGTCCTTCCCATTTTGAAAGTAATTTTCCTGCAAAAAATCTGAGACGAGACCTATACAATAAAACTTTTTCACCTACGTTAAATTCTCTCTTAAGAATTCTTCTATCATGCCATTGCTTAACTTTCTCTTTAAAGAGCCTAGCATTTTCATAAGCTGCATTTCTCCATTCATCTAAAGAATTCAAATTAAGCAATCTCTTTTTACCGGCAAGTTTAAAGTCTCTATTAAGTTCTTTCACCGCCCAATAGGCTTTATGTTCTAATTCTAAGGCAAATGACAAGCTTTTCCATAAACCATTTTGTAAGGAGACATTCCCATAGGATTTTTATAAGCAGTTCTATAAGCCCACAAAGCATCGTTAAGCTTTTTAGACCAATTTTTTCTAGATTTATTAACAGTCTTTTGCAAAATAGACTTAATCTCTCTATTTGACAATTCTACTTGACCACTTGTTTGGGATGATATGGTGAAGCAATTCTATGATTAACATCATACTTAGCTAGAGTTTTTCTAAAAGCACCATGAATAAAATGAGAACCCCATCAGTCATGAGATATCTAGGCACACCAAACCTAGGGAAGATAATATCTTTAAGCATTTTTAATGATGTCTCACCATCAGCACTAGAAGTTGGTATAGCTTCTACCCATTTAGTAACATAATCAACAGCAACAAGTATGAGTATAACCATTTGAGGAAGGAAAAGGACCCATAAAGTCAAATCCCCAACAGTCGAAAGGTTCAATAACAAGAGAATAATTCATAGGCATTTCATTACGTCTACTAATGTTACCTACTCTTTGACATTCATCACATGATAAAACAAATTTTCTAGCATCTCTAAAAAGGGTAGGCCAATAAAAACCTGATTGTAGAACCTTTTGCGCAGTTCTATCTCCAGCGTGATGTCCTCCATAAGCACTTCCATGGCATTTGCTCAATATTTCTTTCTGTTCATACTCAGGAACACATCTTCGCATAATGCCATCTACTCCTTCTTTATACAAATGTGGGTCATCCCAAAAATAATGCCTCAAATCATAAAAGAACTTTCTTCTTTGCTGAGCTGTAAAGGTCGGAGGCAAATACTTGGCAACAATAAAATTAGCATAATCAGCATACCAAGGACTTTCGCGTGAGCTTACCTTTATCGCAGCCAATTGTTCATTTGGAAAACTATCATTAACAGGTATAGGATCATCTGAAATGTTTTCTAATCTAGACAAATTATCAGCAACAGGATTTTCAGCACCTTTCCTATCTACGATATGTAAATCAAATTCTTGCAGTAAAGTACCCATCTTATGAGCCTAGGCTTAGCATCTTTCTTTTCCATAAGGTATCTAATAGCAGCATGATCAGTGTGAATAGTAACTTTTGAATCAACAATATAAGGTCTAAATTTATCACAAGCAAAAACAACTGCTAAAAATTCCTTTTCAGTAGTAGCATAATTCTTTTGAGCGGCATCAAGTGTTTTACTAGCATAATGAATAACATTTAACTTCTTGTCTACCCGCTGTCCAAGAACAGCTCCTACAGCAAAATCACTAGCATCACACATTATTTCAAAAGGTAAAGTCCAATCAGGAGGTTGAACAACAGGAGCTGTGATTAAAGCTTTTTTAGAGTTTCAAAAGCTTCCTTGCAATCATCATCAAAAACAAAAGGTACATCTTTTTGAAGAAGATTAGTGAGGGGTTTTGAAATTTTAGAGAAATCTTTAATAAACCTCCTATAAAAACCGGCATGACCGAGAATACTACGGATACCTTTCACATCCCTTGGACAGGGCATTTTCTCGATTGCTTCAACTTTAGCTCTGTCCACTTCAATACCTCTTTCAGAAATTTTGTGCCCTAGGACAATTCCTTCATTAACCATGAAATGACATTTCTCCCAATTAAGAACAAGATTTGTCTCCTCACATCTCTGCAAAACTTTATCAAGATTGTGCAAGCAATTATCAAAGGAAGTTCCGTAGACGGAAAAATCGTCCATGAATACTTCCACAATTTCTTCACAAAAACCATGAAAAATAGCAGACATGCATCTTTGGAACGTAGCAGGAGCATTACACAAACCAAAAGGCATACGTCTATAAGCATAAGTTCCATAAGGACAAGTAAAAGTAGTTTTCTCTTGATCTTGTGCTTTAACAGCAATTTGTGAGAATCCAGAATAACCATCAAGGAAACAAAAATGGGTTTTCTTAGACAACCTTTCTAACATTTGATCAATAAAAGGCAAAGGATAATGATCTTTCTTAGTTACTTTATTGACCTTTCTAAAATCAATGCACATCCTATATCCCAACTACTACTCTTTGAGGAATAAGTTCATCATTTTCATTTGGTACAACAGTAACTCCTCCTTTCTTAGGGACACAATGCACAGGACTTACCCATCTACTATCAGCAATAGGATAAATTATACCAGCATCAAGAAGTTTTAATACCTCATTTCTTACCACTTCTTTCATCTTAGGGATCAAGCGACGCTGATGCTCAACAACAGGTTTTGCATCGGGTTCAATGTTGATGGCATGTTGACATATAGTAGGAGAAATCCCCTTTAAATCATCCAAAGTGTATCCCATAGCTCCTCGATGTTTCTTTAGTACTTCTAATAACCTTGCTTCTTCATTACCTGAAAGTTTAGAACTAATAATAGCAGGATATACTTTCCTTTCATCAAGATAAACATACTTAAGATTATCAGGTAACGGTTTTAAATCGAAGACAGGATCTTCCTTAGGAGGCGCTGAGGTACCCAAATCTTCCACAGGCAAATTATGCTTAAGTATTGGTGGTTGACGAAGAAAGGCATTGTCAATCTCATTCCTCTCCTCCATAAATACTTCACTTTCGTGTTCCTCCATGAATTGCTGCAAGGCATTGTTAGGAGCAACAGCAATAGAAGCAAGTTGTTCAACTTGAAAATTCTCATTAGGTAATTCAGTTTCATAAAGTTGTTTACCAAACTTAGAGAAATTAAACTCATAAGATTCTCCATTAAATTTAGTGTAAATTTTCTCTTTCTTACAATCTATAATGGCACCACATGTATTCAAGAAAGGCCTACCAAAAATAATGGGACACGCTTTACTAGCAACAGAACCAAGTACTAGAAAATCAGCAGGGTATTTAGTCTTACCACATAAAACTTCAACATCTCTCACAATACCAATTGGGAGATAGTTTCTCTATTAGCAAGCTGAATAACCACATCAATCTCCTCAAGTTCGCAAGGACCAATTTCATGCATAATTTCTTTATAAAGATCAAAAGGAATAGCGCTAGAACTTGCACCAATATCACATAAACCATAATAGCAATGTTCTCCTATTTTGACTGAAAGCACAGGAACACTTGTTTTCCTAGCTCTACTGGGATGTGAAACAATATTAGAGGCATCTTCACAAAAGATAATATGTCCTCCTTCTACATTTTCAGTTACCAAATCCTTTACTATTGCTATTGTGGGTTCTACCGCTATTTGTTCAGCAGGTTCTAAAGCTTTCTTTGCACTTTTATTAACCACACTAGCTATGATAGAATGTTCCCTAATTTTAACAGGAAAAGGTGGTTTCTCAATATAAGGTTCTGGCAAGATACGATCAACTGTATGAACTTCAATGTTTTTAATATTGGCAGAATTAGTATTATCTTTGTAAGGCAAATGATACTTATTGCAACTTTCTTTAGGAACATCAAGATAAGAGGCAAAAGCCTTGTAACAGTTTGCAATAACTTGAGAATCAAGACCATACATATCATAGAGATTACGAAAATTATCAGTATTCATAAAAGTTTTAATGCATTCGTAATCATGCTTTATACCTGATTCTCTACCTTTGTCGTTCTCCCATCCTTCAGTATTTTCCTCAATCCGATCAAGAAGGTCCCATTTAACTTCCTCTTTATTACGCGTAAATGATCCAGCACAAGAGGTATCCAATAGAGTTTTATCTTGAAGAGAAAGCCTTGCATAGAAGTTATCAATAACAACATTACCAGGAAGCTCATGAATGGGGCATTTGAGCATTAATGATTTCAATCTCCCCCACGCTTGGGCAATACTTTCTCCATCATGAGGCCAAAAATTATATATATGATTCCGATCTTGATGAATTTCACTAGGAGGATAAAATTTAGAATAAAAGAGAGGCACAATCTCCTCCCAGCCAATAGAACGCCCATTTTTCAGCATCCTATACCATTTTGCAGCTTTACCAGTCAACGATATAGAAAACAATTTCTTCTTGACCTCTTCCATTGAAATACCTGCACACTTGAACAACTCGCATAATTCATGAATAAATAGCAAATGATCCCCAGGAGGGACAGTTCCATCTCCTGCATAGCGGTTATTCGTAACTCGTTCAACAATTTTCATAGGTATTTTAAATGGAATTACTTGATCAGGTGGTTCCTCTTCTACTACCTTAGCAGTGGTAGTAGTATTTCCAAACAGGGATTCAAATGGAGATCTCTCCATGATAAAATAAAGTAGCAAGCAGAAATAAAAATAGCACCTACAGTAAAAGTTTCCCTTACCAATTCCACTTACCAATAGCGCTTCACTCCCCGGCAACGGCGCCAGAAAATAGTCTTGATGACCCACAAGTATAGGGGGTGTATCGTAGTACTTTCGATAAATAAGAGTGTCGAACCCAACGAGGAGCAGAAGGTGCTGACAAGGAGTTTCGGTAAAGGTTTCACTGTAAATGCTAGCAGACAAGTTTTTAGGGGTTTTTGATATAGCAGGTAAATAAAATGCGAGTAAGTAAAAGACAGTAATAATAATTGCAGCGAGTGGCCCAATCCTTTTTAGAGCAAAGGACAAGCCGGTTGGTTTACTTATGATGACAAAATGTTCTTGAGGACACACGGGATTCTAGTCAAGTGCTTTCGCTTCACATAGTTGATTAATCTTCATTGTTTTGATAAGTGTTGTGTGGGTGAACCTATGCTAATGCACCGCCCTTACTTGGACTAATACATACTTGTGATTATACCTCTTGCAAGCATCCGCAGTTACAAGAAAGTAATTAAGATAAATCTAACCACAGCCTTAAACTCTGAGATCCTACGCTCCCTTGTGCACCGGTATACTAACGGGGGTTTAGGTTTCTGTCACTCCGGCAACCCCACAATTAGCAACCAAATACACAATGCACTCCTCTAGGCCCATAAAGGTGAAGTGTCATGTAGTCGACGTTCACACGACACCACTAGAAGAATAGCACCACAACTTAAATATCAAACCATTAAATATTACTCAACATAATTCCACTACTAACAGCGTGACTTCTCCCATGTCCTCAAGAACTAATCGAACTACTCACGAGACATCATATGGATCATGATCAGAGGTGATATAATGATGGATAACGATCTGAACATATACTTTAATTCACCGATAAAACTCAATAGCATCAACCACAAGGAGTAATTAACACCGGGAGAGTTTCCCCTATGAACTAAACAAAGTATAGCCCTAGATGTTACAGCGGAACGAGATGGTGCAGCGGTGATGGTGGTGATGGCGGTGGAGATGATGATGATGATCCCGATGAAGTCCAGCGCGATGACGATGAGGATGGCGATGATCTCCCCCTCCGGGAAGGAATTTCCCCGGCAGATTTCTCCCTGCCGGAGAGCTTTTTCTCTCTCTGTGGTTTCCGCCTCGTGGAGGCGGCGGAATATTTTCTCACGGACTCCCCGTGTCTTAGGGTTTCTGGGGGATGAAGTACGCGAAGGGGGAGCGCCTGAGGTGGGCCAGGGGCACCACACCTGGCAGGGCGCGGCCAAGGTGGGCCCCGCGCCCAGGGGTGGTGTGGGCCCCTCCTGGCCCATCTCAGCCTCCCCTTTTGGCTTAGTCCATCTTCTGATAAAATAGGAACATCTGTCTTCTCGGAAATATTTTTAGTGCTCCAGAAATATAGTGCCTTGACGTTGCTTTTTCCAGCTGAAATCTGACTCCGGCAGTTAATTATCCAATGATCATCAAACATGCAAAATAAGACAAAATAACATAAGTAACTCCTCTTAATATGAAATATATCATTGAATAACAGTAAATTATGCTATAAAATAGTGATGCAAAATGGACGTATCAGTCCACATGCCCCAAATGCGGCATATGTACAACTAGATGGCTAGCAGTGTCGCATGTGGTTCACATGCCCCAAAGGTGATAGATGCACAACTGTATGATTAGGAGTGTGTATATGGATACACATATACCAAAGGTGGTACAGGGTAGACCTAACAACCTTACCCCTACCACATTTCATACATGTGGACCCACATGTAACACCTGTAAACAACTAGGTCTGCCCCTACCACCTTTGGGGCATGTGTACCCAAATTCAACACTCCTGACTATCTAGGTACACATCTAAGTACTGCAGCATGCGAGTCCACATGTCTCAAAGGTGGTAGGGTAGACATAGCTTGCAAGAGTCCACATGCAACCAAGGGTGGCATGGGTAAACCTAGCTGGCTATGATAGATGAATGTGTCTCCACAAGCCCCAAATGCGTCAGATGTACACTTGCTTACAAATGAACCTGTTCATTCAGAGCAAAAATAAATAATATGTTGGACATGCATGTGTACATATATCACTACCACCTTTATACAACTAGGTCTGTGGTCCACATCCACATGCAACACTTGGCATGGGTAGACCTACCACCTTTCATGCATGTGGACCCATATACAACACTTCTAACCATCCATGTGTACATATATCACTTTTAGGACACGTTGACCTACATGCAACACTCCTAGCCAGCTAGTTGTGCATCTACCCTATTTTATACATATGGATTCACGCAACACTCCTAGCCAGCTAGCTGTGCATCTACCGCATTTTATACATGTGGACCCACATGCAACTATCCTATCCAGCTAGGTTTACCCCTACCACACTTGGTTGCATGTGGACCCTTAACAGCTATGTCTAACCCTGCCACCATTTTGGACATGTGGACCCACATGTAGGAGCACTTCTAGCCATCCAGCTACACATTTATCATCACTGGGGCATGTGGACCCATATGCAACACTCTCAGCCATCTAGGTCCACTCCTACCACCTTTGGGGCATGTGGACCCATATGCAACACTCTCAGCCATCTAGGTCCACTCCTACCACCTTTGGGGCATGTGGACCGACATGCAACACTCTTAGCCAGCTAGGCCAGTTGACCTGGATGGATAGGGGTGAATAAACCTGACTAGCAAGTAGGCGTGCATGTGGGTCCACATGTCTCAGAGGTGGTAGATGTGTACCTAGACGGAAATAAGTGTTTATGTGGATCCACAAGTATCAAACGGTTTTAGGGGCAGACCTAGTTGTATAGGGGTGTTGCATCTGGGTCCACATATATGAAAGGTGGTAGGTCTACCATCTTTGGCATATGTGGACCCATATACAACACTCCTAACCATCCATCTATACATATATCACCTTTGTGACATGTGGACCCACATGCAACACTCCTAGCAAGCTAGTTGTGCATCTACCACATTTGGAAATGTGGACCCACATGCAACACTCCTAGCCAACTAGTTGTTCACCTACCCCATTTTATACATGTGGACGCACATGCAACTATCCTAGCGAGCTAGGTTTATCCCTACCACCCTTGATTGCTTGTGGAAACTTGACAACTATGTCTACTCCTGCCACCATTGGGACATGTGGACCCACATGTAGGAGCACTTCTGGCCATCCAGCTACACATTTCTCATCACAGGGGCATGTGGACCCATATGCAACACTCTCAGCCATCTAGGTCCACTCCTACCACCTTTAGGGCATGTGGACCCACATGTAACACTCTTAGCCAGCTACCACAATAAACCTGGATGGATAGGGGTGAATAAACCTGATTAGCAAGTAGGTGTGCATGTGGGACCACATGTCCCAGAAGTGGTAGATGTGTACCTAGACGAAAACAAGTGTTTATGTGGTCCACATGTATCAAAGGGTCTAGGGGCAGACCTAATTGTATAGGGGTGTTGCATGTGGGTCCACATGTATGAAAGGTGGTAGGTCTACCACCTTTGGCATATGTGGACCATATACAACACTCCTAACCATCCATCTGTACATATATCACCTTTGTGACATGTGGACCCACATGCAACACTCCTAGCTAGTTAGTTGTGCATCTACCCCATTTTGGACATGTGGACCCACATGCAACACTCCTAGCCAGCTAATTGTTCATCTACCCCATTTTATACATGTGGACACACATGCAACTATCCTAGCGAGCTAGTTTTAACCCTTACCACCCTTGGTTGCATGTGGACCCTTGACAACTATGTCTACTCCTGCCACCATTGGGACATGTGGACCCACATGTAGGAGCACTTCTGGCCATCTAGCTACACATTTATCATCACTAGGGCATGTGGACCCATATGCAGCACTCTCAGCCATTTAGGTCCACTCCCACCACCTTTGGGCATGTGGACCGACATGCAACACTCTTAGCCAGCTAGGTCAGTAGACCTGGATGTTTGGGGTGAAGGGGATCGTAGGCAGAAAACAAAAAAATTCCTAACAACGATAACCTTAATACTAGCCAGAATCTATTACTATGCATATATACTATAATGGAGGTGATCGATGTACATACCCTTGTAGACCGAAAAGCCGGATTACGCCCCCGCACATGCGTTGTTGATGAAGCCCGCTAGGTCTACCCTTACCACCTTCAGGACATGTGTGGACCCACATGAAATTCTCC
The DNA here is from genome assembly GCA_947311845.1 of Poa pratensis. Classification (NCBI taxonomy): domain Eukaryota; kingdom Viridiplantae; phylum Streptophyta; class Magnoliopsida; order Poales; family Poaceae; genus Poa; species Poa pratensis. The sequence continues at coordinate 5,341,917 of CAMZMU010000037.1, forward strand.
CTCCAAGATATGTAGGTGTGCCCCTACAACCTTTGGGATATATGTCGTGCCAATGCAACACTCCTAGCCAATACATCTATCACCTTTTGGGCATGTGGACCCATATGAAAACACTCCTATCACGCCATTTTGGTCTACCATTAGCACCCTTGGACATGTGGACCCACACACGTCTACCCCTACCACCTTTTGGATATGTGGACCCACATGCAACACTCCTATCTGACCTGCTAGGTCTACCCTTACCACCTTTGGGACATGTGTGGACCCACATGCAATTCTCCTTGTGAGATAGGTCTGCCCCTACAACTTTTTGGGATATATGTTGTCCCACCGCAACACTCTAGCAATCTAGGTATACATCTATCACCTTTTCGACATGTTGACCCACATGAAAACACTCCTATCACGCCAGTTTGGTCTACCGTTAGCACCCTTGTGACATGTGGACAAGTTGGCCTACAACTATCACGTGGTTCCCAAAACATGCAACATAGTTAGGAGTGTTGCATGTGGATCCACATGTCACAGAGCTGGTATATATACAACTAGATGGGTATGAATGTGGCATGTGGGTCCACATGTACTAAATGTGCTAGGTCAAAGTGTATATGGGTGTTGCATATGAGTCCACATGTCCCAAAGATGACAAATATACATTTAGATGGATATGAGTGCTGCATGTGGGTCCAGAGATCCCAAATGTGCTATGGATATGAGTGGTGGCAAGATTCGTTGGAAAAAAAATTAATAATAGGTTGAACTTGTCACAAATAAATGTACATGTGCCTAATTTGGTCATACTATATTAGAAAAAAATAATAGGCCATTTCAAGCAAGTCAAGAAAAATCACTTGCTATAATTATCCAAGTTGAAAATGGGTTCATCTATATTCATTTCCATGTTGGTAATTTTTTAGAATTAATTTTGAATGATTTGATGCTTAATTTCAGAGTCAAAGAACGGTGGAAATCTTCTTTCTATAGTTAGGACATGTACTACTTATGTTGTGTACACTCAGCTCCACAGAAAATTCAGATATTATTTAATAAGATGCATAATACATTGTTACCAAAGCTTCATGCGTCATGGCCGTGCTCCCGCCCGAGCTCCGGCGGTTAGACAAGAATGTGTAGACAAGAAGCTGCGTGCATGGCACATGCATCGTCACATTAAGTTTAATCCGGCGAGCTCCGCGACGGGCTCGGAAGGGACAGTCGAGCGGAGACAGGCCAGGTCAACGACGGGGATGCCGCGGATGGCGGCAGGCGCCGGGCAGTCGGATGGTGGGAGGACGTAGAGGGCGACGAGGGCCTTAATGCCGCGCTCGCATAGGTGCCGCACGCCCTTCAGCTCCTCCTTCGATGTCTCCGGTGATGCCAGCGCCGCCGGTGCCTATTTGCAGCTGGTCGGCTGCTGCTGCTGCTGCGGGTACTAGTCGTGTCACACGTCGCTCGTTCTTAGTCGTCACCGATTTTCGTCGCCATCGCGTGTCCTCTGAATTTTTTACGTCTAAAATTCAGTTAACCTTGTCTGTTATGTTTATATAAACTCGGATTCTATTTTTGTCACAAATACGGTTGTAGCCCAGTGGCTCTGCTCCCTTTATCTAACCTGGGAGAGCCAGGTTCGAGCCTTGGCGGCTACGTATTTTCTTTTATTTTTCCGGCGATCAGGCTAAGGCCTTATAGGCCAATATAGTTTTTGATTCTATACTAACTCAATCCCAGACGTAGCCCATTGGTTATGCTTCCTTTGCCTCATGTGCGAGACGCAGGTTCGAATCTTGGCAGCCACATATTTCCCTCTATTTTTGTTCCACGATCCAGCCTGGTTAGATGATCTCTAGACTTCCATGTTCGGCTCCGATCTGGTTCAGGCTTGGCTCGGCTCGAGCCGACTAAGTTGGCTTGGCCTCTTCTGAGATTAAATCTCAGCCGTCCTTGTGTTTCTACTCAGGATACCCCTTCATCCTTGGGGGTGTATGGAAGCACAAGCCTTTGTTTTTTAGTGGATGCATGGTCTCGACCAATCACGTGCAAGCACAGGGATTGTGCTTGTTTCGGATTGCTATGAGCCGTTGGATCGTGCACCTATCGTTGGATTGTCCTGCTGGTTCTAGCTGCTAGCTGCTCCTATTACGATGTCGCTGCTCTACTAGTACGGATGGTCTAAAAGCCTGCACCTAACATGCATTTAGCAGAAGACACCAAAAATTATTGATGGCACTCGAAGGTTTTTTTTTTTTTGATTTTGGCACTCGAAGGTTAACGGTAGCGCGTCCGGGCGAACGTGGGCTACCACTAAGTCGATAGCGGTAGCGCGTGGTGGATAGCACTCGCTACTTTTTTTTTTGACGCAAAAGCCCAGATCAATTAAGAAATTACATCGGTACAGACACCCCTAATTAACAAGAAAATTACAACAAAGTCCTGGGGACAGACAGCCGCCGCTGCCAACACCGCGCACTGAAGGCACGCCGCCGCCATCATCGCTCCGGGGAGCTTTGCAAAGGCTAGCAGCCGGAAGTCCTTCAAGAAAGGGGTCTCGAAGGCCCTACGCGCTGAAGTAGAAGCCGTTGTCTTCGATGTCGTCGCCGGCGAGCTTCCGCAAGAACTAAGCCCGCTCCTGTACAAGCGACGGGAGTCACCGGCGCCAGGCACCAGATTCCCACCGTCTAACCCCCAACACCCCCACGGCATGGCCAGGAGAAGCCAGCGCAAGGACTATGTATTATCACAATTCTGTACAATGTTTATCAGCGGTTAGCTACAATCTGGGCACCACTTTACTGTTGTTGTTTAGCTATTTGGACAATCTCTGATAAACTATAACTGTGATCTTGTGTGTCATGATATGTCAATGTTCTGCATTTATTAGATTTGTTGAATATTTTTTTGAAACCATGGAGAAGAACTGAATGAATTAATAAATTAAGAAAAGAGGAAAGCCAAACTACGGCTGAAGAGGACGATAAAAAGGGGGAACACGACCCAAGCGACCTCGAAGTTAGAAGAAGAAAAGGAGAATAAGATTTTTTTTTAAAGACAGTCCAGATGACACAAGGATGCCAAAACTCCAGCTAAATTGAAACAGACCATAACTACTCCACCCTTGTCTCACCTTCCGTTTCCCAATAATGCTCAATGAAAGATTGAACGAATTCTCAGAATTCCCTACCGTTTATGTTTAGCGTTTCTCTGTTTAATCCGTTGTAAAAGGAATTTTCTAACGCGCTGAACACAAAATTTTAAGCACGGAATATGCAACGACGCAGTTGCAGGTCAAAAGCATCTACTGTGCAGAACTATCAGGCGAACTGGAAGCTCGGAGAGTCAGAAGAAACTGGGAAAAAGAAGGAAATATTCAGGAAAAGATGAGAAAAAAGGAAAAAAATAAAAGGGAAATAAAATAAGGAAAGGACTATGTATTCTCACAATTCTGTACAAGGTTTATCAGCGGTTAGCTACAATCTGGGCACCACTTTACTGTTGTTGCCGTCCGTCCTCTTTGTCTTTCCCGATCTACCGCCGGCATTGCGTTCGACCGTTCAAAAGCTAAACTGAAAGTATTCTGCTCTGCACGTATACCAAGACAGCGAGTTGATGGCTTCAATAGCGCTGTCAGAAACTCGTTGAGATGCTCCAAAGCTAGTACTCCCTCCATCTAGGATTATTAGCCACTTCTCCAAAAACAGGTTTCTCTTTCCATGGGGCGTATTTAGCAATTAATATGACGTTTTGCTTTGGGAAAGGCTGACAGATCCACGAAAAATTAATTGCCCATCCAATCGTTTGGATTTCACATTTAATACATGCATCAATTTAACACAAAATTAGACATCTAAAGCGAATTTATTTCCTATTCCTCACCCAATAGCGTGCTGCCTTGGTCGCAGAAAAGTTGGAGAAGTGACTAATAATCCTAGACGGAGGGACTGCAGGTATTAAATGTGGAATCCAAACGATTGGATTGACAATTAATTTTTCGTGGGCCTGTCAGCCTTTCCCAAAGCAAAACACCATTTTAATTGCTAAATACGCCCTATGGAAGAAGAAAACCTGTTTTTAAAGAAGTGACTAATAATCCTATATGAAAGGAGTAGATTATTATTGTTTGGGCCAAACTCGTTGACACGTCCGAAAAGCTACAATAACTTATTTTGGCCCGTGACGATGTTGACTGGATTAATAATCTTTTGGCAAACAGTTGAGACGTTTGAAAGCTACAATATCTTATCTTGGCCGGTAATCGATACTGATTGGATTAATTATCGTTTCTGTCATCGTAATATGTTAATCATGACTTAACAATTGACTTCACAAAGATGCCATCTGGTAAGAGAAATGAGCATAATAACCCCCATGTGGGTCCATGTGAAGTTTCCCTATGAATACTTTAGTCGCTAGATGCTACTCGGACGTGCATTGCTATTTGCTCTTTCCCTCACACAATAAGGGAGAGAGAATAGAGATGGCATCTGTACATGCATGTGCCAACCAATTTGTTTTTTAGTGGATGCATGGTCTCGACCAATCTCGTACAAGCACACGGATTGTGCTTGTTTCGGATTGCTATGAGCCGTTGGATTGTATACCGATCGTTGGATTGACCAATCTCCTATTACGATGTCGCTGCTCTACTAGTACGGATGGTCTAAAAGCCTGCTCCTGACATGCATGTAGCAGAAGGCACCAAAAATTATTCATGGCACACGAAGGTTAACGGTAGCGCCTCCGGGCGAACGCGCGCTACCACTAAGTCGATAGTGGTAGCGCGTGGTGGATAGCACTCGCTACTACTGTGGTCTGTCCGGGTGCCCGCCGGGAACATTACTGGTAGTGCGCCTTTGTAGGACACGCGTTACCACTATATATTACGGATAGCACATGTTTTAGGACACGCGCTACCACTATGGTCTGTCTGGGGTGCGCGCCGGGGGGACAATACTGGTAGCGCGCCTTTTTGGGACCCGCGCTACTACTAGCCTGTACTGGTAGCGCTGATGTGCATCCAGCGCTACCAGTAACTAGCTGTAGCGCGGCCGCGGCTACCAGCACTACTACTAAGCGATTACCTATAAGCATTTTCCTACCAGTGAGGAATTTAAGATTGAAAATGAGCACAACAACCGACCCCTTAGATGTCCGTCTGAAACTTCCGAATGAATGTTATAGTCCCTAACTCCCTCCCTATATATGCGTGATTTTTTTTTGTCAATCTGATGAATAGTCGCAATTTTGGGTATATACCAAGAGAGCGAGATGATGACTAGCGCTGCCAGAAACTCGTTGAGGAAAGGGAATAGGGCACCTCCTATAGAATAACTTAGAGGCTGTTTGGTTGGGCTTATAGGACGGCTTTCCACGCTTATAAGGAAGAGATGGAGGGCGGAGAAACCGGAAAGGAGCCGTTAGGGCGATTCTGGTGCTCCTCGCCGGAATCTGACGGCGAGGCCTCGGAGATCTCGGCGGAGGAAGGTAGGGAGGTAAGTCTTGGGTCTGGTTTGTCCTATCGCTGTGATTTGCCGCAGGAGGATGCGGATCGCGACCTGGAGGTGGTGTCTAAGAGACAAGAGAAGAGGATCCTCAAACGCCAAGCCAATGCGACCTTGGCCCTCATCAACGAGCTTCACGGACAAGGTATGAATTCTGGTTCTGTCTTCTCGCCGACGACGGTCAGGCGTTCGTCACCGGAGTTGGTCAGAACGCCGGCGTCAAGGCGTGGTTCTGTGGTTCTGGAACCGTCAACATTCGTTCTTGAGGATTTCGACCCAAAAGAATGGATCATGGTTGTCCGGCGGGAGAGGCGTTCTTCCTTTCGCCATGGGGCTTCCAGAGCTGGTAGATCGCCGGAGAAGATCGGCGGCGTCAGTAGGCTCACGAGGATGTCAAATTTGAATTCCCGCAAATTCTGCATGGGCCATACGGGCCGATCTACATGCATGGACACCCTGCGACCTGGCCATACGGGCCTCCACGCTACGTCTCAATCAAAAGCTGGAAACTCTTTCCGCAAAATTCTAGGGTCATATTGGTCGCGTGATTCAGGGCGAGCGCCGCGCGTGCTTCCTCGTCAGATCTCAATGGCGAACCGCGATGGCGGCGGCGGTAGGAACTTTGGGAACAACATGGGCCAGCAGAGCTTTCGCTTCCAGGGTGGTGATCCTGGTGCGGGTCAGAGCAATGCTCGCGGTGGCAACTTCAACCAGCAAGGGAACTCCGGCGGCGGCGGGGGTTACCGTGCTGTGGGCTTCGATTACGACCGTGCTGGTGGTTCTAATGATCGAGGTGAGTTTTACGGCAATGCTCGTGCCGGAAACTTCCAAGGCAATGTTGGGTTTGATGGCAATTTTCAAGGTGGTGGCCAGGGAGGGTTTCATCCAGGCACACGAGGTAACAATCAATACCAGGACAATCAGAATTTTGGGTTTCGCAACCAGAGAAGGGATTTTCGAGGGAATCAAGAGGGTAATTTTGATAGGCGCTACCGCAACAACAATGTGAGGGACATTCGTCGTCCTCCCCCTCGGCGTCCAATGCCGGTTGTGGCTGCCGATACTAAGAAAGACAATTCTTTACCCGGGGTACAGAATTCTTCTTCTGATGGTACTCAACCGATGGAGGTGGTGGAGCCACAAGTTGGGAGTGTTGAGCCTGCTGCGACCTCGGTGACCACTGGTGTTGCAAACGCAGTGGATCCTGTTGCTGTTTATAAGGTGGTTGAAAAAAAGGATAAGAATGCGGACAAGGTTAAATGTTTCAGATGCAGTCTCAAGGGGCATTTTTCTGTTGATTGTACCACTGTACTTTGTGATATCTGTCAGGTTCCAGATCATATTACTGATGATTGTCCACTTCTTTCGGCTCCAAAACCCTCCCTTAAGCTTTTGGGTTATGCTCATGAGGATCTTATGGTTTTAGAAGCTCATTCTTCATCATCTGCTCGGCCTAGGTCTGAAAGTGGTCGGATGGGTCGGATCACTGTGACTGATGGTTCTTTGTCTGCTAAACAAATAGTTGAAGTGTTGCGTTGGATTGTCCTTGATGATGACTTCCAGTGGGACGTTATGCCTACAGGAGATAATATTTTTAAAACTCAGTTTCCTAGCAAGTTGGAGCTGATTAGAGCTACTCGGATTGGAAAGTTTGAGGTGAAAAATTCAGGCTGTTTTGTCCAATTTGAAGAATGGAAGACTAAAATTAAACCCTCCTTTCAAATGGAGGAGGTTTGGGTGCTCATTGATGGGGTTCCGGATGGTTTGAGGACTGATTTCTTGGCTGTGTGGGCCTTAGGAGATATGCTGGGTGAGACCAAGAAACTTGACATGGCATATACTAGGAATTTTGATGTGGTGCGGGGTCTTTATAAAGTGAGAGATATTTCTGCTATCCCTTTTCATAAGGATATTCTTTACAAGGGGGAAGGATATAGTCTGTCTTTCAAACTTGAAGGAGAAGATGAGCTGCTGGATGATGAGGACCCGGCTGCGCCGCAGCCTCCAAATGAGTCTCGTGATGATGGCAAAGGTAGAAAAAAACAGGATTCTAAAGACAATGCTAAAGAGGGAAAACATGATGGGGACTCTACAGCTAATGATTCTGTGAAAACACCTCAAGTTGGAGTAATTTTACCTACTTCTCATGCTCGTACAGCAGCCCTATCACCGAGCATAAAGTTTGGGTCGTTCTCGGATCGCTGGGCCGATATGGTTGAGGAAGAGGATGCTCGTGTTGAAAAAGTTGGTCAGCAAGCTGAGGCACGCGTCCTATTTGATTCACGAATGGATGGCACTAAAACTGATGGGTGTGGTCTAGACTTAGTTGCTTGTGAGGTTCCTGAAGTTAGCGCTGCCACGCCAGTGGTTTCAGCTTTTCCTGCAGCGGCAGTGAGGGCTGCTGGAAACTCAGTTTCGAGCACTGCTACGACAACTTATTCTGCTGTTATTCCTGCCGAGGTCCACGGTGCTGCTGAGCGTTGTGTACGTGCTGCTGGAGGGGTCGATAATGTGAAGGGTGTTGCCGAGATATCCTTGCAGTCTTCTGATCACCTTGTTTCGTCTCCTGCTGTATCTTTTGGGGTGCATGATGATCCTCACAAACAGGATTTCGTTGAGGAGGGTCTGATGTCAAATGTCCTTGAGGTGCAGACGGCGCCTGAATCTCCAAATTCCGTTCTCTCTTCACCTAGTTTGGCTTTCGCGGATATACAGATTGGTGGTCAACCGGCTTCTCCACCATCGACTGCATTGGGTGTTGGTGTTTTATCTCCATCCTCGTGCTTCAAGAAAACTCCTAAAGGGAACTTGATATACTGTCCTGAATCTTCCATGCCATCCCAATCAGTTGGGGTGGGTGGGAGTTCGCTCTCTACTGCAAAGGTGTCGACTGCGGATATTGTCGCTTTCGGAGGGATTCCGGAGCCTTCATCGGCGGGGTTGCGCTCGAGTAATCGTATAAGGGCACATCCTGATGCCGATCTTCCGATGATGGAGAGAGCAATGAAGATTGCTGAGCACCGTGACTCTCCTTCTATCTCAGGTACAAAGCACAAATCTAAATTTTCTATTCTTAATTTTTCCAATGCTGAGGTAGTAAATAATGCTAGTACGCTTGGGGTATCTTTAGGAATTTCACCATCACAAGTTTTATCTTCTGTCACAAATTTGAGGTGCTTAGAAAAGGAGAGATCTTTAACTATTCTACACAAAAATATTAATTCTGAGGAGGCTGAACCAAAGAATCTGTTTCTTTCTAAAGTCTCGGGGTTATGTGAGGACTTGACTCATGAAGACTCTTTGGGCCTAGAGGATCATACGGATCTATCTACTCACCAAGTGAGAGCAAAGAATTCTAGGGCTAAAAAGAAGATTGATTTCTCTAACGTCAGACGTAGCTCTAGGTTTAAGGTTAAAAAAAATTGTTAAGATGAGAGCGATGATTTGGAATAGTGAGGGCTTTAGAGACCCTGGTAAAATTTGGTTTGTTCAGGAAACAATTAGAGAGCGACATTTAGATGTGGTGGCACTTTTGGAAACCGGGAGATCGAATTTTACGGTGAACTTTTTGAATCATTTATCAGGGGGACGGGACTATACGTGGTTCTGTTTACCTCCTCATGGTCGTTCTGGAGGAATTTTAATTGGGATCAATTTTACTTCCCTCGCTGTCAAAAAAGTTGACACGGGAGACTATGCTGTTAAGCTTCATTTGAGGTCTAAAGTAGATGGGTTTGAATGGATCTTTGTGGCTGTATATGGTGCAGCTCAGGATTCACAAAAACCAGAATTTTTAGCGGAGTTGGTGCGCTTGTGCGAACACCAAACGTTACCTATGTTGATAGGGGGGGGGGGGGGGGGGATTTCAATATTATGCGTCGGCCAGAAGATAAGAGCAATGATAATTTCTCAACTAGATGGCCTTTTATGTTTAACGCGATAATTGAATGTCTAAGCCTTAGAGAAATAGATCTCTCTGGCAGGCAGTATACTTGGGCTAACCGTCGGGAAACGCCTACTTTTGAAAAATTGGATAGAGTTTTTGCTACGGTGGAGTGGGAGCAAAAATTCCCTTTAGTGTCGGTTCATGCTATGACTAGGGCCGGATCAGATCATACTCCTCTGTTTATTGATTCAGGAGATCAATCCTTCTTAGGTAACTCACGCAAATTCTCTTTTGAGCTTTCGTGGTTATCGCAAGAAGGCTTTTATGAGATGTTAAAGAAGGAATGGATTTCGGTCAAAAGTGGCCTTTCTCCGATCCAAAAGTGGCAAAACAAAATAAGACATCTTAGACGCTTCCTACGTGGATGGGCCAAAAACAAAAGTGGTGAGTATAGACAGGAGAGAGATAGACTTTGTCGGATTATTGATGAGCTTGATATCAAGGCAGAAGTAAACCCTCTTAATAATGCGGAGCGGGAAACCTTAAGAGGAGCCTCGCTAAAATAAACTTCGGAGGGATGAGGAAATTAAATGGGCTCAACGTGCGAAAGTGAAATTTATTCAAGAAGGGGGCAGCAATACAAAATACTTCCACTTAATTGCTAATGGTAGACACCGTAAGAAAAAAATATTTCAGCTAGAGCAAGATGAGGGGACTATTGTAGGACAAGATAATCTGAAACTTTACATCACAGAATACTATAAAAAGTTATTTGGTGCGCCGGCAACAAGTAACTTTACGCTAGATGAATCGTTAGGTGATGACATACCGAAACTTTCAGAGGAGGAAAATAGTATTCTTATTGCAGACTTTACTGAAAAGGAAGTGTATGAGGCTATCATGCAAATGGAACATAACAAAGCTCCAGGACCAGACGGGTTTCCTACTGAGTTCTACCAATTGTGTTGGAATTTCATTAAGGATGATTTAATGGCGTTGTTTGCACAGCTGAAAACAGGAGATCTTGATTTGTACAAACTTAATTTTGGGATTATTACGTTGTTTCCCAAAATAGAAAATGCGGCTAAAATACAACAGTATCGACCTATTTGTTTGCTTAATGTGAGCTTTAAAATCTTTACGAAGGTTGGAACAAATAGGATTTCTTCGATTGTGGATAAAGTGGTTAAACCAACACAAACTGCTTTCATGCCTGGGCGACATATCCTCGAAGGGGTGGTAGTTCTACACGAGACCATTCATGAACTTCATAGGAAAAAAATGGATGGGGTCCTTTTTAAGATAGATTTCGAAAAAGCATATGACAAGGTTAAGTGGTCTTTCTTACAGCAAGCGTTGCGCATGAAGGGCTTTGATCAAGTTTGGTGTAGGATGATTGAGGATTTTGTTCAGTTGGGCAGTGTGGGAATAAGGGTCAATGACGATATTGGTCATTATTTCCAAACTAAGAAAGGCTTACGTCAAGGGGACCCTCTTTCTCCTATTCTTTTTAACATTGTAGCGGACATGCTCGCTATCCTAATTAATAGAGCTAAGAGTGATGGACAGGTCGGCGGACTAGTCCCTCATCTTGTTGAAGGGGGAGTATCCATCCTTCAGTACGCGGATGATACTATTCTTTTTTTAGAACATGATTTACAGAAAGCAGTTAACATGAAATTAATCCTATGCATGTTCGAGCAACTATCCGGCTTAAAAATTAACTTTCATAAGAGTGAGATCTTTTGTTTTGGGAAAGTGCGGGAGGAGGAGAATGCTTATAGGAATATTTTTGGGTGTGAATGCGGTTCGCTCCCATTTAATTATTTAGGTATTCCAATTCACTACAGACGTCTGCTTAATAGTGAATGGAAACTTATAGAGGATCGTTTTGAAAATAAGTTTAGTTGTTGGCAAGGAAAGCTTTTGTCATACGGAGATAGGCTTATTCTTATCAACTCGGTATTAACAAGTTTACCGATGTTCATGTTTTCTTTCTTTCAAGTACCAAAAGGGTACGGAAAAGACTAGATTTTTATAGGTCTCGTTTCTTCTGGGAAAGTGGCCATGAAAAAAAGAAGTATAGATTAACCAAGTGGAATATCGTTTGTCGTCCGAAGGATCAGGGGGGTTTGGGAATAGAGGTGCTCGATATTAAGAATAATTGTTTACTAAGCAAATGGCTTTACAAGCTTATGAACGAGGAGGGTATGTGGCAGGAATTACTTCATAAAAAATATCTTACTCATAAAACCTTGTCACAAGTGACAAGTAACCCAACGGATTCTCCTTTTTGGAAGGGCCTAATGGCAGTTAAGGATTCCTTTTTGTCTCGTGGTCATTTCGATGTGGGTAATGGTATGATCACACGGTTTTGGGAGGATGTTTGGTTAGGGGAGACGTCCCTTGCATTTCAATATCCTTCGTTATATAACTTGGTGCGCCGGAAAAACGTTTTGGTTGCACATGTCTTGACAGGACAGCCACTAAACATTGAATTCAGACGTAATCTGATAGGAAATAACTGGGACCGGTGGGTGCACTTGGTACAACGTCTGATGGAGGTTCAATTGACGGATGAGACCGATATATTCGTGTGGAATCTTACTCCTTCTGGTTCCTTTTCAGTAAAATCAATGTATTTAGACATGATGAATGATCATACTGTTTTCTTGAGAAAATACATTTGGAAACTAAAAGTTCCTTTAAAGATTAAGATCTTTATGTGGTTCATTTATAAAAACGTAATCCTGACTAAAGATAATTTGGCAAAGCGCCAATGGAAAGGATGTATGAAATGTGAATTTTGTGATTCAAAGGAATCTATTCATCACTTGTTCATTGCTTGTCCTTTTGCACGTTTTATTTGGAGAATTATCGAATTCACTTTTAATTTACCACCACCAACCAATATCACTAATTTGTTTGGGAATTGGTTGAGAGGGATGCAAAAACATGATAAAGCACGTATTCGCGTCGGTGTGTGTGCTATATTTTGGTCTCTGTGGACGTGTCGAAATGATTTGGTTTTTAACAAAACGAAACACATGAACTATTTGCAGGTCATCTTCAAGGCTACGTCCCTGCTTGGCGCGTGGTCTACCCTCCTTCCTTTGGAGCAACGGGAGGAGGTGGTTTCTGGGTGTGGCCGGCTTGAGGTGGTCGCACGGGCTTTCTACAACCTAGCCGGCTGGCAAATCTTCAATAGACTAAATGATGCATAAGTGTTTCATCCTTTTTATATTTCGCTGGCTAGTGTTTGTCGCCACGCTCTGTGATGCTTGATATGTAATAGTGTGGAACCTGTGTTCGGGTACTTACAAAACTATGTAATAAAACGGCTGTGTGCATCCTCGTGATGCAGAGGCTGGGTTATCCCTTTTCAAAAAAAAAACGCTTATAAGCCAAAGCCAACCAAAGAGCAAAACTTTCTCTCGCGTTTCGGCAGCCAGCCGTGCTTACTTGCACGCGGAGGCGAAAGCACCGTGAGAGGTGCTTTTCCTGGCTTTCCCCAATCCCACAAATCCCACGCCCAAACGTGTCCCTGGAACTTACACGAAATTACAGTCGAACTGCCCTCACATATATATCCCGTGACCCTTCAGGAAAACTCCCACGAATCCACCCCCCCCCCCCCCCCTTCTGTTCGTGGATGGAGCAGCCCCTAGCGCCGCCGTTCTTGGAACCCTAGCGCCGCCGCCCTTGGAAGACTCCCCTCCGGCGACGGGAGGCCGGGAATCGGCCGCCGCCGTGTGTCTCCTCCCTCCCCCGCATCTCTTCCTCTCTCCCACGACCCCAAGTGCGCCTCCTCCCAGCTCATCTTGTACGTGCCGAGCTTGTTGTGCTGGTCTTGGACGACGACCGGCGCCCGGCGGCGCGAACTTGCAGCTCCTCCGCTCCGTCATCTGGACCTGCCTGCTGCAGCTCCAAGATTGGACCCTTGCTGCTGCTAGGTGACCAGGCCGGCTACTACTTCTTCAAGACGAGGTAGAAATCTGCTATGTGTACATGTATTCTGGATGGATTCTGGATGAATGATTAGTACATGACGTGATTTAGGATATGCATATTGTTTTGTGAAATATTATGGTCTCTTGTACTCCCTCACGGCCGTGACCCGACCTGCTCGTCCAGCCTGCTCGCCGGACTGGCTGGCTGCCCTCGCTGGTCTCTCAGCTCTCCATCCCGGCTGGCCGGCTGCTGCTGTCTCTCCATCCCGTGAGCTGCTGCGGTGCTGCTGCTTCTCCATCCCGTGAGCTGGCTGCTGCTTCTCCTCACAACAGGAGGTAGATTCTGCTCCTCATGTGACCCTTTTTTTTCTCTACGATTTACATATAAGAAATGCATACGGTGCATTGTAGTTTAATCGCCTAGGAAAATGATGTTGTTTTGCTTGTATGGATTTAGCACTTGGAAATGTTTGATAAATATTGTTGGACATTGTTGTATTTAATTTAGATGTGTGCTTCTACTACCATAAATATCTTGTATAATAAATTATGTGGGAACGACTATAGATGGACAAGGACAAGGCAAATTGGGATACATATCACACTAAGGTGTTTTGTGAGATAAACAGAATCAAGACCGACCTTGGACGGTTTCCTCTCCCCAGCTACAGTAAGAGAGGCGTTTCTTTGGGCGAACTCCGTGCGCGCCGGTTCCTCGCCGGAGATCCGCGGGATTCCTCGCCTCCGGCGGCCGCTCCGGCGGCGGGAGGTCGGGGAATCCCCGGATCCGGGCTATGTGAATTAGGGGTGCGTGGGTGGCCAGCCGGCGGCGTCGGGGAGGTGGCGGCGTGGCCGGAGTGGCGTTTTGTAGGTGGGGATCTTCCTCTTCGACGGCGGCGCTCCGGAGGAACTCCGCAGTGGATCTGCTGCCTTCGTCGCCTTCGCAGCTCGTCGCAGCTGCTGTGGGTGGCTTCCCCGCGCCGGAGGTCGAGGTTGGCGACTCCGGCTTGTGTAGATCTCGAAGCTGCTGGTGCTGAAGCAGGATTGTGGTGCCGTCGCGGGAACAGGATGGAGGCTCTTCGGGGTTCGAGTACCGACGACTTCCCGTCCGCCTGGGGACATCTTCGATCCAAGGTTTGTGAAGATGCGGCGGCGGCGCGCCATCGGAACATGCTGCTCTTCGTCGGCGTCATCGCGTTGCAGAAGAAGGACTGGTTTGTAATTTTGAGCTTCATGGAGGTCCTCTCTGTAATTTTCCTGCTTTGATGTACTAGTTGTTTCTCCGCAAAAAAAAAAAAAGGTGTTTTGTGAGATATGTAAGGAAGAAACTCTGAAGACCAACAGGCCACTTGGATGCTTGAATCGTAAAGGGTACAAGAACCTTGAAGATAAATTCTTTGAAACCACAAAGTCAAGACTCACAAAGAAGCAATTCAAGAACAAATGGGACTTGTTGAAGAAAGAGTACACTCAGTTCCAGGAGTTAAAACTTGATGCAACGGGACTTGGATGGGATGAAGAGCGGAGAACTATTGAAGCGGATGATAATTGGTGGGGGATTCATCTTAAGGTGAGAGTGTTTGTAATTTATAATTTGTTGCATTCAAGATATATAAGTGATGTACTAATTCAAATGCTATGTTTTCAGAATTACCCTAAGCATGCAAAGTGGCGCCACTTGGGACCTCTTAACTTGAAGGAGATGGAGGTCATGTTTTGTGCAATTCATGTCACCGGAGAAACAGCTTCCATTCCTGGAGAGATATCTAGTAGCTCGATGATGATGATGGTGGTGGCATGGAGGTAAAGGAAAGTGATGATTTCGAAGAGCTAACTCCGGATTCAGCCAAGAAGAAGAAGAAGAAAGAAGGTAAAATATTGGGTAAGCACAAGGCCAATCCCGTAGAAGATGAAGAGGAGAAGAACCCTTTTCTCCGTGTGTTCAAACAAACATGTGGTAATATAAATGCAAGAGTGACCGGTGAAGGGACAACCAATCTTGTTGACAAGTGTAATGGTCCTACAATGGCGGAAGTCCTTAATTTGATGGTGGAGTGTGGAGCCGTTGAAGGGACTCCTTTGTTTCACACCGCCACCAAGATTGTGATGAAGCCGGCATATCGTGAGCTATTCATGTTGATTAAAACCAAGGAGGGTCGGTTTGATTGGCTTCAAAGGGATCACGAAGAGATGAACAAGTAGCAAGTTGTATCCTTTTCATGAACGATGAAGTAGCCGTTGGTTGTAGCTCTTTAGTTTCTATGTAATGAACTATCTTAGTGGGTCATGTGTGCATGTGGTTGTCATGCGTGGATGTAATGAACTATTTTGGTTGTCATGTACTCATGTGCGGATGTAGTGAATTATTTTGGTTGCCGTGTGTGGTTGTCATGAATTATTATGATTGTCATAAACTATTTTGGTTGTCATGTGCTATGGATAGTTACTTTTTTGTGCCATTTGTTTATGTGAACCACTCATGTTCTTTTTTGTCAAAATTTTGTAGATGGATGCAACTTATGATGGAAGTGATGATGAGGCTAATGAGAGCATGGCGGAAATTTTAGAGATGGCGCATTTGGCATTTGAAGTTGCTATGGTGGGAGAACTACGTAACAAGTATAGTCAAACTTACTTTAAAAAATCACCTTACCGAATTCCTCAACAAAGTGGATTTGAGTGGGTCATGGAAAACCTTGATCATGCAAAGAGTAGCTACAAAATGTTTAGGATGTACCCGGATGTTTTTATGTCATTGCATGATCTTCTAGTGTCCGACTACGGATTGACATCAAGTAGAGGCATGACATCTTTGGAATCATTAGGCATGTTCTTATGGATGGTTGGAGCCCCTCAACCTTTCTCCCAAGTGTGGAACCGTTTTGCAAGATCCCTTGAAACGATCCATCGGAAGTTCAAAGAAGTCTTAAATTGTCTATGCAAGTTGGCAATCAACAACATAAGACCCATCGATTATTCTTTCACAACTCCTCATGCAAGAATTAAAGATGATCGGTTTTGGCCTCATTTCAAAGGTGACATTGGAGCAATAGATGGCTCTCACATACCTTGTGTTGTTCCATCATCCGAGGTCGTGAAACATACGGGTCGGCATGGATATACTTCTCAAAATGTGATGGCCATTTGTGACTTCGATTTGAGGTTTACTTTCGTTGTTGTTGGATGGCCGGGCTCGGTACATGACACAAGGGTTTTAAATCATAGCTTGGTGGAGCATCGACATAGGTTCCCTTTTCCTCCGGAAGGTAATATAGAATTTTCTTTCTCTCCAAAGTTATTAGTTACTTCCAAATGTTACTTCTAATTCTAACTTGGTTACAATTTGTAGGAAAATAATACCTTCTAACTACCAAATATTTCTTCTAATGCTAACTTGGTTACAATTTTTTAGGAAAATACTACCTTGTCGATTCCGGTTATTCAAACCGCAAAGGCTACCTTGCTCCATTTCTAGGACAAACATATCATATACCAGAGTTTCACAGACGCGGAAAGCCTATGGGTAAGGAAGAGACATTCAATTATGCCCACTCTTCATTGCGCAACTCGGCTGAGCGGTCATTAGGTGTTCTCAAGGAAAAGTTTCGCATCTTAAAAAAGGTTCCGAGTTTCAAGCCTCGAAGAAAATGAAAATTATTGTTGCTTGTGTGTCGCTTCACAACTATATTCGAGACACCAAGTTACGTGACAAGGAGTTCGATAGATGTGATGCAAATGAGAACTATATGCCAAATGTGGTACGACGAGCTGCACCGATACCACATGATAGAGCACCACCGTCCCTTAACACGGTCAACATGAAAGTGGTTCGCAATACCATCGCAGATTCGTTGTTTAGGGCGAGACAAGAAGAAGAAGAAGAAGAAGAAGAAGAAGAAGAGTAGATATGTTGCAAGTACATGAAGAAGTGGTGTCTTTTGGGTGAGCATCTGTTAATTTACCTATATAGGAAGCTCAGATGGGGCACCTAGGAGCATGGTCACCAGGATGGAATACGAACAGTTTTAGGTATGTAGACATATATATACCTTGGGTATGTATACCTTAGGTATGTAGGAGGTACATATGATTTTGGGAATGCACATTATGGGGTATGCATACCTAATAATGTGCACATACCTAAGTTATTTATATATATACCTGATCTGTACGCGTACAATTGAACACACATACCCGAGGTATATATAACATGTAGATAGCTCGAATACATATACCCAAGGTTATGTGTACCTCCTATATACCCAACATGTGCATACCCGAGTTAAATGTGTCATCTACATACCCAAAATGTATTGTATTCTATCTTGGTGCCCGGGCACCTGGGAGCATCTGTTAATTTACCTATATATAACTCAGCTAAAATGAAACTGGTTTCTGTTTAATCTAAAGGGAAACTTTCTGAACTGTCTCGGCAATGCTAAGTGAACCTTCCCGCGCAGATATGTGAACCTTCAGACGGAACCTGAACTGAACCTTTTTTGTGAAGGAAGTGAACTTTTTTCCTGAATTTTTTCTGAACGAGGTGAACTTTTTTTCTGAACTGTGAACTTTTTTTCTAAACTGCACCTGAACTTTTTCAGAACGAAGTGAACCTTTTTTCGATCGAAGTGAACTTTTTTTTTCCGAAACTTTTTTTTGAATGAATAAAACTTTTTTACTGAACTTTTTTCTGAACGAAGTGAACCTTTTTTTTTCCGAAACTTTTTTTTGAACGAATAAAACTTTTTTACTGAACTTTTTTCTGAACGAAGTGAACTTTTTTTCGAACGAAGTGAACCTTTTTTTTCCCGAAACTTTTTTTTGAACGAATAAATTTTTTTTACTGAACTTTTTTCTGAACGAAGTGAACCTTTTTTTCGAACGAAGTGAACCTTTTTTTTGAACGAATAAAACTTTTTTCTGAACGAAGTGAACCTTTTTTCGAACGAAGTGAACCTTTTTTTTTCCGAAACTTTTTTTTTGAACGAATAAAACTTTTTTACTGAACTTTTTTCTGAACGAAGTGAACCTTTTTTTCGAACGAAGTGAACCTTTTTTTTTCCAAAACTTTTTTTGAACGAATAAAACTTTTTTACTGAACTTTTTTTCTGAACGAAGTGAACCTTTTTTTCGAACGAAGTGAACCTTTTTTTTTCCGAAACTTTTTTTTGAACAAATAAAACTTTTTTACTGAACTTTTTTCTAAACGAAGTGAACCTTTTTTTCGAACGAAGTGAACTTTTTTTTTCCGAAACTTTTTTTTGAACGAATAAAACTTTTTTACTGGACTTTTTTCTGAACGAAGTGAACCTTTTTTTCGAACGAAGTGAACCTTTTTTTTTCCGAAACTTTTTTTAACGAATAAAACTTTTTAACTTAACTTTTTTCTGAACAAAGTGAACCTTTTTTTCGAACGAAGTGAACCTTTTTTATCACCGAAGTGAACTGTTTTTTGTGAACGAAGTGAAAATTTTCTGAACTAGCTCGGCAAGGATATGTGAACCTTCTCGTGTATGACATGTGAACCTTCAGACGGAAGATGAAGTGAACTTTATTTTTTTCCTAAATTTGTCGTGAATTAATTTTATTTTTTCCTAACAAAAAAGTGAACCTTCATGATGGACGATCTGAACTCACAATTTTGAACCACTCTGCCTTAGCACTAGATAGTCATGTGAACCTTAATTTAAAATTTTGTGAACTTTTCCAGTAAAAAAACAGTTCACCAAGTGAACTTTGTTTTACAAAAAATGTGAACCTTTTTTTTCTATTCAGTGAATTTTATCTCAGATTGAGGGATCTCATCAGCATACAGGGGACAGATGAACTGAACTGCAAAACCGCAGTGAACTGAACTACAAAATCTAAAAAGCACCACGGCGAGGTGGTTGCCTCGAGGCAGGAGCGTCGTCTAGGTCGTCGGAGACCAGGACCTGCCTCGCGTCTGCTCGTTGCAGGGAAGGGGCGGGTCGGCGCGTGGTGGAGGTGGGTCGCTGCCCTGGCGACGGAGCCATGTCACGACGGCCTGCGCATGGAGGCGGCCCTCGGCCTACAGGGCGTGTGGCCTGGACCTGCCGATGCGACGGTGGGGCGAGGCCCTGGACCTTCTGATGCGGCGGCGGGGCGAGGCCCTGGACCTTCCGTGGGCGGCGGCAGGGCGGGGGCCTAGACCTGCCGTGGGCGGTGGCGGGGACTGGGGAGGAAGGGCGCAGCGCCGCGGGATGGAAGGGGCGGGTCCGGCGCTTGGGAGGACGGCGGCGCGACCGACGCGTGGGGTGGAAGAGGCGCGGCCTGAGCTGAGGACGAAGGGGCCGTGGCGGGCGGGCTGGATCCTTCGTCAGCTAAGGTCGATTGCCAGAGGTTCAGACCGGCGTGCGGGATACAGGTCAACCGCGGGGAGATGGGGACGGACAGGAGAGGTGCGGAGGTGGCGCGCAAGCTGGAGCAGGGTAGTACGGCCATGGCGACGCGAGCTGCAGCAGGGAACTCCGGTTGCGGCATCTCGCGAGTCGCGAGCGAGCAGGGGAGCCGCGCGGGAGGAGATGGGGTGGGGGGACGCGTAAGCAGGAGGTGGATGGCCCCGGCGGCCGGAGGTGGAGGAGCCGCGCCGGGTAGGAGGAGGGGAGCGCGCCAGCGGGAGGTGGAGGGGCCCCGCCGGCGGAAGGTCAGGGGCCGCGCCGGGCAGAAGGGTGGAGGGGGCCGCCGTCGGAGGAGATTGGGGGTCTCCAAGGCGGGAGCGCGGCGACGGAGGAGGGGAGGCCGGGGCGGGGGCGGCGCGTGGGGTCGCCGGCGAGGCACCGGCCGGGGGGAAGAAGGTGGGGAGGAGATTGGGCGTGCACGGTAGGAAGAAGGTGGTTCACTTTTTCCGGGTCGGTGCGGTGTATTGGGTCGTGTCCTAAAACAGAATAGTTTCCGGTTAAGCTAAATAGAAACTCTTAAGGGTAGGTTTCATTTTAGTCTTGCCCTATATATATATATATATATATATATATTATATATATATATGCGAGAACATCTAGTATATTTTGGTAGTACACCTCTTGTACATTACCAGCTTTGTAATATGATGTGTGTTCTAAAACTACTACTGCCATCTACATATGTGTGTTTGTACAAATGCAAGCTAGCTAGGTTGCTTCATGCACGTCATGCACGTAGGTCAACAACTATTGGATTGATCGATCTAGTCCAAGCAACAACATAGGTATTGTACATACAAAGATAAACTCGATCAGTATCTGTAATTCGTCGAATTTCCGTATCTAGAATACGTAAAACATTCCTCAAATACTAATATACTAGGTCTGTATCGATAGTTCAGTACAGAAACACACTCTGAGCATCCTAAGGGCATTCCAGACTTTTCACCACTAACAGCTCACAGCTGACAGCCAGTTTACCAAACGGTTTCACTGCTCACAGCAGCTTTCCAGCACAGCAGCTTTTCCACAACCCACAGCCACATCTGCTTATTTGAAAGCCACAGCCCAACCAAACACACTCTTACTTCGGCCGGTGATCGATGTTGACTGGATTAATTACGCCAATTATGCAACAGGGCACCTCGAACTCATCGTTTCTGTCGTAATATGATAATCATGACTTAACAACTGACTTCAGAAAGATGCCGTCCGGTCAAACAATGAGCCTAACAACCTACCCCATGTGAAGTTTCCCTATGAATACTTTAGTCGCTACTACAGTTGCTAACCTACCCCATGTGAAGCTTCGAATGAATACTGTAGCCCCTACAGAAAATATTGTTTCCACTGATAGTGCGTTTGGATGCTGGTATTGAGAGCCTTGGAATTGAATTGGTTTCAATTCCAAATCAGCATCTGAATTGAAATGGGCATGAATACCAATTCTGATGTTTGGATGTACAAAGAATTGCTAGTTGGAATCTTGGTGCAACCAATTCCATCCAATTCGGAAGGGTAAGGCTCGGAATCAAGAAGAGCCATTTTTAGTTGTCCTTCATTCCAAGGAATTGAGCCACAATTCCAACTCCAAATTCCAAGGACATCCAAACAACGGAATTCAGAAAACTTGAACCCAATTCAATTCCAAGACTCTCAATACCAACATCCAAACGAAGCCTGATGGAAAATGGGCATGCGTGATGAAGAGTACCCACTTTTGTTTTTAGGCTATATTACTTTCTACACGCATTCCAAGACAGCGAGTAGATGGTTGCAATCGTGCTGTCAGAAACTCGTTGATATTGGAAAGCTATGATATCTTATTTCATGTTGATTGGATTAATTATTGTTTGGGTCAATTATGCAAGAGGGAATCTCCAACTCATCCTTTCTGTCTTAATATGATAAACAGGAATTT
Organism: Poa pratensis; assembly: GCA_947311845.1. Classification (NCBI taxonomy): domain Eukaryota; kingdom Viridiplantae; phylum Streptophyta; class Magnoliopsida; order Poales; family Poaceae; genus Poa; species Poa pratensis. The sequence continues at coordinate 5,363,591 of CAMZMU010000037.1, forward strand.
AAGATTGAAAATGAGCACAACAACCGACCCCTTAGATGTCCGTCTGAAGCTTCCGAACGAATGTTGTAGTCCCTAACTCCCTCCCTATATATGGAAATATTGTTTCCACTAATTAATATATCTATGTAAAATGGGTTGCGTGATTTTTTTTTGTCAATCTGGTGAATAGTCGCATTTTTTTTTTTTTGAAACGAGAGGCAAAAGTTTTGCCCCATATATTAATTAAGCAGAGGTGTCCGGTTTATTAATGGAAGAAACGGGCGAAAACCAAACAACAAACACCAACGCCAACAACAACGAACACCACGGGGCAAAGCCCACACAACACCCACACCACGGCTAGCCGGCCAGCAGGAGCCGCTGCCCGACAACCGACCCTCCGTCAGCCAAGCGCAAACACCTGGACCACCTTCCGGGGCCGCCGCCCCGACATGCCACCGCCCACACCGGGCCACAACGCCGCACGACGCGGCCACCCACAGCCCACGCTGCATCAGGTAAGCCGCTCGCAGACCACGGCGTCGTATCCGCATCCGGGGCCGCCGCCCCGGCCCTAAAAGGCAACCGCTGCCCCAGCAGCCCCGACAGCCTCGCCGCCAGCACCCCTTCGGGACCGCCGTCCCGACATAGCACCGCTCGCAACGAGCCACGACGCCGCACGAACCAGCCACCCGCAGCCCAAGCTGCCCAAGGAGAGCTGCTCGCAGACCACGGACGTCGTATCAACATCCGGGGCCGCCGCCCCGGCCTAAAAGACAGCCGCAGTTGCTGCCGCCACACCAGCCTCGACCCACGCCGCCAACTCCCGCAACCACATGTCCCTCCAGCCGGTCACCACTCCAAGAACGATGCCCCCAAGGGGGAGCATGACACAGAGCGCCATCATCGCCCGATCCCGGAAGATCTAGGGTTTCCCGGAGTGGTCCGGGTGAAAGGCGAGCACCATGTCTCGACGGCATCTTCCAGAAGAGAAACGGCGCCCGGAGGCGTCGTTGCGCCTGCCCGACGACAGCCGGAAGCAGAGCTTTCGCTCGACGTAGCCAAGTCTTGCACCCGTTCACCACGAGACCGACAAGCCCACCAGCTTCCACACGCCACGAAACCAACAGCAGAGCCTCTGTTGATGTCCAGCAATCCACAACCCGCGCCGCCGACCCTGGGACCTTCACGACCTCCATCCTCAGCAGCAACCATCACAGGTCAACATGCTGCCCCGCACCTCCAGGCACGGCCAGCGCCGCGCCGCCCCGGAGACACCGCCCAGCACCCACAACGGCCGGCCCAAGCCGGGCCCAGATCGAGCCGCCTGGCCGCCGCCAGACGCCGCACACCAGACCTGCGCCGCCGCAGGTCGACGCCCCTGACCCGCTGCCTCGCGCCCTCACCTCGGCAGCCCAACGCATCCACGCGCCGCCGGCCCAGACGGGCCCCCACTGCCTCCTCAGCACGCCGGATCTGAGAGCTCCAGATCCACGCCCAGGACGCCCAACACCCTCCCGCCACCAACGCCCACGGGAGGAACAGAGACACCACGAACCAGGGCCGCGCCGCAGCGACCCGCGCGGCCAGCCGCGGCCGTCGCCCCAAAGGGACCAGGCAGCCACCGGCGCCTCAGGAGAGCGAGAACCTCCCCCACGACACCATTGGGCACCGGGGGGGCCGCCGCCACCGCGGCGCACAGAGGCCGGCGGCAGCGGCGGCGGTAGGAGGCCGGGCGGGGTGGACGGGCGGCGCGCGATGGGATCGCCCCGGTGCCGCCTGGGGCGACGACACGGGGACGGGGACGGATCAACAATTCGAAGTCTGTGAGGCGTCGACGTACTAAAAACTTGACCAGCAGGGGGAGGAGGAACCCCTACGGTATTTTAATTAAGCAGGAAGTGTGCGGCAGGGGGTATATACCAGAGAGCGAGATGATGACTAGCGCTGCCAGAAACTCGTTGAGGAAGGGAATAGGGCACCTCCTATACAATAACTTACTTCGGCCGGTGATCGATGTTGGCTGGATTAATTACGCCAATTATGCAACAGGGCACCTCGAACTCATCGTTTCTGTCGTATATGATAATCATGACTTCACAATTGACTTCAGAAGATGCCGTCTGGTCAAACAATGAGCCTAACAACCTACCCCATTTGAAGTTTCCCTATGAATACTTTAGTCACTACTACAGTTGCTAATTTGGCGTTGTCTGGTAGCTGGAATCACTATCAAATACGGCTCAGACGTGCATTGCCATTTGCTCTTTCCCTCACACAAGCTTCTCAACACCGTGATCCCCAACCGAGCCTCCTTCCACCCGAGCTTGCTGAGGTTGAGAGAATGGAGAGAGCGGCACTGTCCGTTCTGACCAAGTTTGGGGTCCTGCTGGTTGATGAGCTCCAGGAGATCCGTGGCGTCGGCAAGAAGGTTGTCCACCTAATGGACGAGCTGGCCACCATGAACGCCGTCTTCCGCATGCTCTCGAGGCGGACGAGAGCACCGTCGACCACTCGTCCGGGAGTGGACGAAGCAGGTGCGTGAGATCGCCTACGACTCCGAAGACTGCATCGACATGTACTGGATCCGCATCAGACGACCATCCCGCTCCTGCAATGGCCTAAGTACCAGTTCCAGAAGGTGCTGCTGCGGCGCACCCTCGCCGCCGACATCCAGGCGCTCCTGGAACGTACCACGGCCGTCAACGAACGTCGCGCTCGGTACGGCATAAACCGGGAGGAACTCCGCAAATCTGCCTGCTTCGCCCCTGTCTCGGCAGCGTCCGTGTCTGCGCGCGCGCTCCGCCGTGCCGACGACCCTGACCAGTTCGTCGGCATCACGGAACAGGCCAGTACTTTTGCTAAGGCGGTGAGCAAGAACGACGGCGAGGGTGATGAGAGGCTCAAGGTGTTCTCCATCGTGGGCTTCGGAGGGCTGGGTAAGACCACGATGGCTATGGAGGTGTGCAGGGAGCTGTCTGCGGACTTCCAGCTGCAGGCGCTGGTGTCCGTGTCAAAAACGTTCGATGGAGGGAAGGACATGAAGGACCTGATGCTGCGCCTGCTCCAGCAGCTCTTGAAGGTGAAAGAAGATGATCAGCACACACCCGCGAGCATCTCACGGACGGGGAAATCCTCGACATGGATGTGCAAACGCTGTCCATCATGCTCATGGAGCTTCTCAACGATAAAAGGTATACAGTACTTCCAAGTTTAGCTTAGCTTCCCCAAGTAAAAAGGTTAGGTCGTTTCATGCTAATTTTTCTTTATCTAGAAAAATGGGAGATTTCGCCTTTCAAAGAAAAAAAAGAAGTGTGCTATCTGGCGGCGCCGCTGGGAGCCTTTCCGCGCGGCTGCTCACTTCCCTCTCTTTTGCATGCAACAATGACACATGGCATGAGATTATTTTATATTCGATTTAAAAAATACAAATCTCTCAAAAAGTTAAATCAGCTTTCCCGTTATCTTCCTAACAGTGAGATCTTCAAATCTGAATCCCATGTTAGTAAATATAATTTATTTATCGGCATTTGCCAGATTGTCACATACTTGTCGCTTATGCTACCACTTAGTGCCGGATTAAAATAATGTGTTTGCCAGTAACTGTCAGTTTGTTGTTACATACTTGTTTGATTATGCGCTACTTAGTTGCATGATTAAAAATAACATGTTTGTCAGTTTCATGTAATTTATTCTAAATCGATGCAAATGTTACTGTCGGGGGTTTACCCCCGGGTAGGGTAAAGATGAAGTAAAGACATGTAAGGTTAAGGCAGTAAGCTGTCCGAGGTAACGATTGAGCAAGGACGCAGGAGGCGTCATCCGACGTAAGGTGTACGTCCGAGGTATATTCTCCGAGGTATATCCTCCGAGGTATCAACCTCGGGGCAGTCAGCTAGCTACCACAGGAATAAGGTATTCTCTACCGAGGTATAGGATCAGGAGTGTTATCCGAGGTTGGCAGCAAGGATCGAGGCATGTCAGAGAGGTCACGGGCGCCGCAGAGCTCGTAGCCCGAGCTTCAGAGGACGGCGAGGTCCGTCCACGGGTTTCCCGGAAGCTCGGGGGCCTAGGAGCTGACTTGGCTATTTCGGGAAAGGTCTACAGGCTAGACCTCGGCAGGCTACTGAAGTATGACCGGAAGAGGAAAGCTAGGCCTGTCCGGCCTGACAGTCCGGCCGTTGAGCTGGCAGGAGGCAGAGGCTTGTCTTCTACCTTTTGGCCATGCCATTGTCAGTTGGAGGCAGGGGTAAAAATGTACTTCGGCCTATGTATATATGCGGCATCTCTACCTCCAGGGAGGAGGACGGCAAAAACCCTAGCTCATTTCCCCCTTCATAGTTTCATCTTCTATCTCGAGCTCTCACTTTGGTAGCATCATACAGCTCGAGGAGCACCTTGTACCTGAGAACGACACTGATATATTGAGAGAGGAAAGGCAGGAGTAGGGGTTTTACTTCCTCACGAAGGCCCCGAACCTGGGTACATCGTGGTGTCTTTTGTGTTCTTGGCTTTCTTGGTTTCTTGTTCATGTTCTTGTGGTTTCTTGCATGTTCTTGCTTGTGCACGTCTTGAGTGCATAAACCCTCCCCGGATTCCCCCAACGACCATTCGGCCCCAACTAAGCCATACCCATGGCATCTGCCGTGATCCCACCACGACAGTTGGCGCCCACCGTGGGGCAGATTGAGGCGTTGGGTGGAGTTTCCATCCGGACGGGCTCCTCTGAGTGTGTTCTTTCTGGCCTTGTTGCCAAGATCGGCGAGTTCGCCTTTGTGAGCGACAATGCGGGGTGCTTCGCCGGCAAGCCTTTCCCCACCGATGGCTTCCTCATGATGCTCGGCAGCTTCCCCACATACGTTGCTGTCGAGGTGGTTCGCGAGTACCCGGAGCAGGTGCTCGTGGACGACGAAACTCCTCTCCTGGCGGCTTTGGGCGGCGTGTCACTCGCCCTCCGAGGTGTGTGGAGGTGATGATGGCTGGTACCAAGCCTGCAGCTAGCAAGGCAGATGCTGGCAAGGTCGCGCTAGCCGAGGTGGAGGCGACGCCAACCGCGCTGCCTGAGAAATCAGGTCGGCGGCGAAGTTTCCGTACGAGAAACCTAGTCAGAATGAGCAGTTGGGCATGCCAAGGGAAGAAGTTCCCTTAGAAGCTATCGTTGATAGGTTAGCTCGGCCACTCGCAGTAGAGGCAAGTGTGGAGCATACGGTGGCCGGGTTAGAGGCAGAGCGCCAAGTGCTGAGAGAAGCTCGGTTGCTGGCCGAGGCTAAGCAGCAGTTCGATATGGAGCAGAAGGAGTACAATGCTGCACATGGTATAGAGGATGGTTTTACTCCGGTTGTGCGGCGTAAGAAAGCTGCTCTGCTCAACCGAGGCAAGGACCTCTATGAGGAGATGGCTAGGGCTGCAGTCTCGGGCTCGAGTAAGGCAACAAGTAGCAGGTCGGCTACTGGTAGGCCGGTGTATAGTTCACCAGCTAAGAACCTTAGAGCAGCCGAAGCAGTAAGGGCCGGGCTATCGGAGTTGACCGGAGATGCATGGCGTGAGCAGCAGAAGCGGCTCAATGAGTTAGTGCATGTGGCCAGCAAGCAAAATGAAGCCCTCCGCAAGGCCGGGCTTGGCGGTTCGCAGGCGGTCCATTCGATTAGGCCAGTTAGCCAGGGGTCCAAGGGGCAAGCCTCGTCTCCACACGTCGGAGGAGCCGATCGTGCCCGGAGTGTCACTTCAGGTCGGAACAAGGAGATGCAGCTGCAAGTGTACGATCCGGTGTTAGCTGGGAAGCAAAAGGTCGGCAACGCTAGCCGAGCCAATGGAGACCCCGGCCCAGGTGATGCAAGCCGAGCTAAGGGCCGTTCAGCTCAGGGAAATCAGAACGGTGGGCAAGCAGCGTCGGCTGGCCGAGGTAAACCACCTCAGCCCCCGAGGCATCAGCAGCAACCCCGGCCGCAGGAGCAGTATCAGCAAGAGCCGGAGTATGTTCCGCAGCCGAAGAACGTCGGTCGAGGTGGCGACCGATATGATGATGGAAATTCAGCCATGGAGCGGGCTGGATTCTATAGAGTGGATGGTGCATTGGGAGAACGTATCGGAGCTCGGATGTTGCCTACAGGTGATGCGCGCTACAAGCTAGATCGGATTTACATGTCCGAGAGTTGGAGGAGGAAGGCCCTCCTGGTCCGGCGTGTTTTGGACCTCGGATCATGAAGGAACCACCTCCACCAGTGTCTCAGTTTCAGTTGGGTCGGAGTACCAGGCCGTACAATGGGAGCACCAAGCCGCAAGATTGGCTAGCTGATTATGTTTCAGCAGTATACATTGCGGGGGGCAATCGCCGATGGGCGGTCCGGTATCTCCCGCACATGTTGGAAGGTCCTGCTCGGATCTGGCTGAACAATCTGCCGGAGAATAGCATCGATTGCTGGCTGGATTTAGAGGAGGCATTCAATAGCAACTTCGCCAGCACTTACAGGAGGCCAAACCGACCTCAGCTTTTGCAGGCGTGCAAGCAGAGGACAATGAGACTGACCGAGAATTCTTGACTCGGTGGAGCAATGTTCGGAACTCCTGTGAGGGAGTTATCGAAGCGCAGGCTATAGCGTGGTTTGCTGATGGATGTCGGTATGGTAGCATGTTGTGGCAGAGGCTCCAGAGAGATATGCCAAAGACTCTGGCCGAGACGATTCGGATAGCTGATTCCTATGCCCTTGGCGATCCGATGCAGCCTCTGCTGGATGGGAATGCCCGGAACAGGAGGAATCCGATGAACAACCGCAACAACGGACCGAGGTTTGATAACCGTCAAGAGTTCGGGCAGAAGAGGAGAGAACCAGATTTCCAAGTCAATGCTGTAAACCCAAGTCAGTCCGGACCTGGAGGCGCCCAGAAACCGAAGACTGAGGGTCAGGCGTGGACTCCGAACCAGAACCAGAATCAGGGAGGTGGTGCGAAGCAGTGGCAGGAGGCCGGACCACCTGTGACTTACGAGTCATTGGTGAATGGACCATGTATCTATCATGGCAGGAATGGCAGAACACCCAACCATACCACTCTGCAGTGTAGTTTTCATCACCGAACCGCTGCAGAAGGGGCGAAAGCTGGGGCAAACCGGAGTGGGCCACCGAACCAATGGCGTAGACCTCAATATCCGAACGCAGCAGCAGCATAAGCCGACCATAGCGGCGCAGAATCAGAGCTTAACCGGAGCAAATTCAACCCCGGTGCATGCGGCCCAAAACCAGAAGACGGTGCAGGCGAAACCGGTGAATGCAGTGAGTGCCCAGGGCAACAACAACAACGGTGGTGCCGGCCAAAGCCAAACGTGGTCCTTTGAGAATCAGAGGTATGAGAACCCCGGTAATGATTATAGGGAAGTACATCAGAGCTACGTGGTGTTTGTGACTGAGTCAACTGATAAGAAGAGTATGCTGAGGCGTGCCAAGGAGGTGAATGCAGTAACTCCGGCGGTGGTGAAATACATGAACTGGTCCGAGCAAGAGATCACTTGGAGCAGGCAAGATACACCTCGGATCATGCCGAGCCCTGGAAACTATGCACTGGTGGTGGATCCGACGTTTTGTGGGCCGACCAACAATGTGAGATTCACCCGAGTCTTGGTGGACAATGGGAGTGCCATAAATATCATGTACCGAGACACAATGGTCAAGCTGGGATACTCACCGAACCAGTTGCAGCCTAGCAGCTGTACATTTCACGGTATTGTGCCCGGGGTCTCTTGTGCACCTATGGGAAAGATTTGGGTCGACGTGGGTTTTGGTACCCGAGATAACAGCCGAGTTGAAAGTCTTGAGTTCGAGGTTGTGGACTTGCAGAGCCCTTACCATGCCTTGCTGGGAAGGCCAGCCTTGGCCAAGTTCATGATCTCCACTCATGTGGCTACCTAAAGATGAAAATGCCGGGGCCCAAGGGAATAATAACCATTTCTGGTGACTACAAGAAGGCTATGCAATGTGCCTCGGCGGGATCTAGTTTAGCCGAGTCCTTGGTGATCGCGGCGGAGAAGAAGCAACTTCAGAAGGTGGTGGCAATGGCGCAGTCTACTCAGCTCGGCATGTCCGGACTAATTACTCCGGACATGAGCGCTTCATTCGAGGTGCCCAAGGAGACCAAGAAAATCCCGCTGGACTCGGAGAACCCGGAGCGTTTCGCCATCATTGGTACTGGCATGGACGAGAAATAGGAAAGCGCGCTCTGTCACTTCCTCCGTGAGAATCGGGACATTTTTGCATGGTCGGCTAAAGACCTGCCAGGTGTTCCGAGGGAGTTGGCAGAGCACTCTTTGTTTGTTCGGCCAGAGGTGAAACCAGTGCGTCAACCGACGCGGCGGCTCTCAGATGACCGAAGAAAGGTGGTACTCGAAGAACTGGCGAAGTTACTGGCTGCAGGCTTCATCATGGAAGTGCTGCATCCGGACTGGATATCTAATCCAGTCCTCGTGGAGAAAAAGAAGGACGAACCGGCGGTAGTCAAGGTGTGGCGCATGTGCATTGACTTCACCAACCTGAACAAGGCGTGCCCGAAGGATCCCTTTCCTTTACCTCGGATTGATCAAGTGATCGATTCTACGGCTGGATGTGAGCTGTTGTCTTTTATTGATGCATATTCTGGTTTTCACCAGATCCCACTGAACACTGATGATCAAATAAAGACTGCCTTTATTACCCCGTACGGGGCGTATTGCTATCGTGTCATGTGTTTCGGTTTGAGAAATGCCGGGGCAACTTATCAAAGGTGTATGCAGAAGTGCTTACATTCTCAAATGGGCAAGAATGTGCAAGTGTATGTCGATGACATTGTTATCAAAACTAAAAAGAAGCATACTCTCATCGAAGACCTCGAAGAGACATTTGCAAATTTAAGAAAGTATCGGTTGAAACTTAACCCGGACAAGTGCACCTTTGGTGTCCCGGCTGGAAAATTGCTCGGTTTCCTCGTATCGAGCCGAGGTATAGAAGTTAACCCGGCTAAGATCCGAGCTATCGAAAGAATGAAGTTGCCGAACTGTTTAAAAGATGTGCAGAAGTTCACGGGATGCCTTGCATCTTTAAGTCGGTTTGTAAGTCGGCTAGGAGAAAAAGCCTTACCATTGTATCAACTTATGAAGAAAAGTACCAGTTTCACTTGGACCCCGCAGGCGGACGCGGCGTTCAATGAGCTGAAGAAGATGTTGTCCACTGCTCCGGTGTTGGCATCCCCTTTGCAGAATGAACCGATGTTGATATACATTGCGGCTACAAACCGGGTCGTAAGTGTTGCAGTGGTGGTGGAGCGAGACGAAGGAGGCAAATCGGTGCAGAGACCAATCTACTACCTGAGCGAGGTGATATCCACGTCGAAGCAAAACTACCCCCACTACCAGAAGATGACGTACGGAGTATACCTGGCGGTTAAGAAACTGAAGCATTACTTCCAAGAGCATCCCATGACGGTGGTATGTGATGCTCCAATCTCGGAGATCATCGGATGCAAGGACGCAACTGGGCGAGTTGCCAAATGGGCGATCGAGGTATCTCCATACACTCCGCATTATGAAAGGCGAGATGCAATCAAGTCGCAGGCGCTGCCGGACTTTTTATGCGATTGGGCCGAGATGCAATATGAGCCGCCCTTGCCGGACTATAATTATTGGAAGATGCACTTTGATGGGTCCAAGACCAAGGTCGGATTAGGTGCCGGCATAGTCCTAACCTCGCCGAAGCAAGACCAGTTGAAGTATGTGCTGCAAATCCATTTCTCGGCGTCGAACAACGTGGCGGAGTATGAGGCCCTGATCCATGGGCTCAAGGTGGCAAAGGAGATAGGCGTCCGGCGTATAGAATGCTTCGGCGATTCAGCTTTGGTGGTGCATCAATCCACCGGCACTTGGGATGCATTGGATGCGAACATGGAGTTGTATCGGTTTCATGTGCAAAAGGTGTCTGGGTTTTTCGAAGGATGTGAGTACAAGCACATACCTCGGGGGGAGAATGAAGCCGCCGACGTATTGTCTAAGCTCGGTTCATCCAAAGAACCGGTGCCACCGGGGATAGCACTGAATCATTTGAGGACTCCTTCAATCAAGCCTTCTCCTGATTCCGAGTCAATTTTCTTACCACCAAATCCGGAGCCTGAGCCTATGGAGGTAGACGTCGGATGCGTTTGGCCGAAATCGGGGACTGCTTCGCAGTACCCGGGACTGATGGAGCTTTTCCATGGACGTGGATGGTGGGAGCTTCGGATCTGGCCCGGGGACTTCGCACCAACACTCGGGGACTGGCCGAGCAATGGTAAAGGCAATCATGGCGGAGATCATGGCGGCCGAACCAATGGAGATAGATGAGAGCCTTTTTCCTCTACATCCAGTGCCGGAATGGGCGGAGCAGATAATGAACTTCATAACTGACGGAAGTTTGCCAAGTGATACAACCGAGGCAAGGAGAATCCAGAGGAGAGCTAAGGGATACACCATCATCAACAAGGAGCTATACAAGAGAAGTGTGACCGAGGTGTTGCAGAGGTGTGTCGAACCAGCTGAAGGCAAGGAGATGCTTTTAGAAATCCACCAAGGAGAATGTGGACATCATTGCAGCACAAGAGCTCTGGTGGCCAAGGTGTTCCGGCAGGGGTTCTATTGGCCCACCGCCAATGCCGATGCAGAAGATATAGTTCGGAAATGTGAAGGGTGCCAAAGGTTCGCCAAGCAGCAGCACATGCCAGCTTCGGCGCTCAAGACCATTCCTATCACGTGGCCCTTTGCAGTTTGGTGTCTGGACATGGTGGGAGAATTCAAGCCAGCCCGAGGCAATATGACTCACATACTGGTGATGGTGGACAAATTCACTAAGTGGATCGAGGTGAAGCCAATCCGAAAGTTGGATGGCCATACGGCAGTGACCTTTTTGAAGGAAATAATCCTGAGATATGGATATCCTCATAGTATCATTACAGACAACGGCACGAACTTTGCTGTCGGAGAGTTTGCTCGGTTCTGCATGAGTAAGGGAATTCGACTTGATGTAGCCTCGGTGGCTCACCCACAGGCTAATGGGCAAGTAGAAAGGTCAAATGCATTGGTATTGGCCGGAATCAAAGCTCGGCTAGTAGAACCACTGTTGAAAACACCGGGGTGTTGGATCGATGAGATACCAGCAGTTCTGTGGGGTTTAAGGACCACACCGAACAGATCAACAGGCTATACGCCATTCTTCATGGTCTATGGGGCCGAGGCAATGCTGCCAACCGACATTGAATATGATGCGCCCAGAGTGGCAATGTACACAGAAGCCGAGGCTAAAGAAGCTCGGGAAGATGCTGTAGATCTGCTTGAGGAAGCAAGAGAATTGGCCTTATCTCGGTCAGCAATATATCAGCAGGGTCTCCGACGCTATCAAAGCCGGCATGTAAAACCCCGAAAGTTTAATGAAGGAGATCTAGTGCTGAGGCTTGTTCAGCGCAGCAAAGGTCGGCACAAGTTGTCACCTCCATGGGAGGGACCATACATTGTGAGCCGAGCTTTGCACAATGATTCGTACTATCTTATAGATGCACAGGAGCCAAGGGAGATGGGCTGGATAGACCCGATGCGGAGCTTCAGCGTCCATGGAATGTAGCTCTACTCCGACCCTTCTACTGTTGAAGGAAGTAATGTATGTACCTCGGCTGATCTTTAATAAAAACCTCGGCACCTTGAAAATGAGCTCGGGGACTGCCTCGCTATTATGCATGCTTGTTTTTGTTTGTACTTCTTTTTCGTTCGTATGCCGGACTATTTTGAACCTCGTCTCAAATTTCAAGTACTGTATGCTGTGTAACTAATCTTGTGACTCGACTGACGAACGCCAGCATGGCAGTCAAGAGCAAAGACGAAAGAACATGGGAAACATGAAAATGAACTCGGGGACTCGGTCCAAAAAGACAGTCGGCATATGTCGTTTACTAACCCCTGTTTTTTACTTCTTCTTTATGTCGGATGACTTTGAACTATACCTCGGAATTTACTAAGTACTGTATGCTATGAACAACAATCTTGTGACTCGACTGTCGAACGCCAGAATGGCAGACAAGAGCAGAGACTGCCAACTATAGTAAACACGAAAGTGAACTCGGGCACTTGTTCAAAAGGATTCGATATAAAGCCTAGAAAAGCATGGTTCGGATGAGCATAATAGTAATAGAGGTAGCAAAGGAACTACTTAAGTTTGATTACATCTGCGTCCCGGCATACCGGGGATTTAATGAAGTTTTCTGGCCAAGCATAAGTTCAGGTCGAGGCGTCAGGAATTACGTCGGCAGCAGCCGATGCAGCAGGGATTTCGTCCGGAGCCGAGGTAGCCTGGGAAGTGCTGGCAACGTCGGCAGTAACCTCGGCATCAGGTTGTGGGGGAGCCTCGGTTTCTGCTTCGCGGGTTTCACCGTCGTCACCTTGCTCGGCCTCGACGTCGGATTCTGTTTCGTATTCCTCGTCTTCTGGCGCGTAATCCTCGGCGTCGGAGTAGGTGTCTCCTTCGCTCAAGTTCTTGTGTTGGCATATCCAGCAAAGTAGTTGGCCATCTTTTGGCGGCGCGCGACGAGGATCGGGTCGGACGACCAAGGTGAGCCTCGCCGGAGAGTGTTCATCTTCTCGAGGTCGATCTTCTCGCACCAAGTCATGATAAACCTGAGAGCGGCATCAGCTCCAGCGCGAGCTGAAGATGAGCGCCACTCTCGCAATCTTCTTTCGGTGTCACGAAGCTGGGCGGCGAGCTCGGGCGTAGATTTGGGAGCGTCGGCAAGAGGCCATAAGGCTCGGAAAGCAGACACACCTGCATCGAGAAGTTCCGACCCAATGGTTTCAATGGATGGATCCGAGACTTGATGGCCACGATGTGGTCCTCAACGGTCCAGACGGGGTTCGTTTCGTTCCGCATCTCCCTGTGACGAGCAGTGATATTGCGGGCCGAGACTTGGGTGTAGGTGAAATGCTCTGCAGAAGGATAGCCTGTTAATAATGAAAGAGATAGTTCGGCAAAGAGCCAGTATGTTGAGGACAAAGCAAAGCTAAGGGGGGCAAGAAGCTTACTGTCCATTTCTTGGTTGATGTGTTGCAGCGTCGGGAGGAACTGGTTAACCGAAGCTTGAAGGGCTTCATAAGCCTCGGTGGCCGAGGTGGCGCGGGTCTCGGCTAACTGGAGCGCTTCCTGGTGATCCTTGGCGGCATCCTCCCGGAGTTTCTTCTCTGTTTCGACAACACTGGCCTTTTCCGCCTGCAGCTGCTCTTTTTCAGACGTTCGCAGCTCAGTGATGCGCTTCAGTTCCTTTACCAGCCGAGATACTCGGCTTTCTCTTGCGCTAGCTGGTCATCCGAAGTTTTCTTCGCTGCAAGTGCGGCCTTGTGCGCATCATGGAGGTTCTTGTGTGCGAACAAGAGAGAGTGGAAGATCCGTACGGATGTTCATAGTATTCTGCAAGGAAGAAAAATATAGCTCGGTTAGAAAGGTTATACCTCGACAAGAGTCTCGGGGACTCGGAGTCAAATCATTGGGAAAATGTTGCCGGGGTATGCCTCGACATGAGTCTCGGGGACTCGTACCCGAGGTGCATGCTAAAGTGAGATAAAATGGATTGGATACGTCGGATGAAAATGGAAAGTTGAGATTCAAGCCAAACAATTTTAACTCCGACGGAGCGTCAATAGTTTACCTCGAATCTCGGGGACTGGGATGGTGGATATTAGATGAGATACTGCATGAAAGTAAAGAGAATAGGACTTACGTCGATGGTTTGAGCAGCACGCAGGGCAGCAGTTTGTAGATCATATACGCTTCGGATGCAGGCGCTGTTTCCCGCGGGATGCTCAGCCACCGGAGCAGCTAAGGAGGCCGAGGAGACCTCGTCTGCAGAATTCCAGTCTGCATTGTAATGTTCCAAGGAGCCGAGGCTCTGGCCACTATCAGTGCGCAGAGGAGGAAATCCCCACGGTCCGCCCTGCTCGATGCCCCTAACCGAGGCCTCCACGGCCAAAGCAGCCTCGGAACTTGAAGCAGGCCGGTTCTCCAATATGAGAGATGCCCTCCGAGCATATTCTTCGGCCGGAGGGGCAGTCTCATCAATGGGTGCGGCGAATGGAGGAATTCGGCGTGTCACCGGGGGAGGAGACCTCGGTTGATCCTTGAAGGAGAAGAGATAGTCAGGGTGCCAGACCCAGATGTTGGTTTGGGGGTGACCTTGGCCTTCACCGTCTCTTTCTCTTTCTCCTTGCCCTTCTCCAACGGCAAGGTGGTTTGGCGGAGTGGTTTTTGGGGCTGTTGCTTGGGCTGTTGCTTGGGCTGTTGCTTCTGCTGATGCTTCTGCTGTTGCTGCTGTTGGTTGCGGGCAGTCTGGCTTCGGGGGGAGAGTCGAGGCTCCGGCAAGGTGGTAGCCGAGTCCTGGCGCGATTGGTCTCCGCATCCGTTTGAGGACGCGGAGAAGTCTGACCTCGGGTGGGGGCAGATTTCCCCAAGGCCGGGCCAGACCTCGGTGGAGGAGATCCGGGGCGAGAGTTCGTCGGGGAGGTCGTGGCTTCAGAGGCACCAACGGGTGCAGTCATGGAGGATACCTCCTGATCCACGTCTATGGGGGCACTGCAACGAAAGAAGATGGTCAAGTGTTAATACCGAGATAATATGTTTAAGCAACAAACATTGTTGGCTATAGAAGCAAAGCATTACCCATCCGAGGTAGGAAACCTCTTGCCCCCCGGGCATGAGGAGGATGTCCGGACTTCTTCAGCCGGCGTCTCTTGACCGGAGCCTCAGTGGGTCCGGAGGCTCCAGTGGCGGATGGTTCGGCGGCCGGAGTTGCGGCACCAGCGCGTTTCCGGCTGGTTGCTGGAGTAAAGTTCGGAAGGTGAGGAAGGCAGGAGAGAGGTACCGCGTTTATTGGTTCCACGACGAGGAACCCCTCCTCGTCATCCGAAATCTCTTGAACTGAAGCTTGTGCTTGAGGCTTACCCGCGGTGGTGATGCGGGCCGAGGCAATGGGCATAAAATCCTCGTCGTCAGGGTCCACGTTGGATGGTGGGTCCTCGACAGGGAGATCCTCGCCGAAGTGGTCCGCAGGATGGACTCCATCCTCGGCGGTCTGGCGGGCGAACAGCTGTATGGCAGACATATGAAAAGGAGTTAGGAAGAAAATTATCAAGATGAACGTCGGTAGCAAGACCTCGGTGGTAAAGGAGTATCGAAGAAAACGTCGGAATAGCGTACCTGTTTCGCTGGCTTGGTCCTGTAGTGGGGCTCCCTTCCCCATGTCCAAGCATCAGAGATCTTGGACTTGGTGATAGCTCGGACTCGCCGAGCTACCGCGGCATTGTCCAGTGCAATGTGCGTATGTCGGGTGGGGTCATAAAGACCGCTCATATGGCAGATCTTGTGAGACCTCGCCTGGAGAGGGGAGACCCTGCGCTTCACGAATGTGCAGGCCAGGTCGTCAGCCGTCAGGACTTTCCCGTCGTTCTCGGGGTCCTCCGGGTCCTGCCATTTCGCAATATACCCATGGATGGACTTGAGTTCGCCGGTGTGAGGGGGAGTATAGTCCCAGTTGAGCTGTTCTGTAGGAGGGCTGAGGTTAAACGCCGGCAGGTTGAGGAAGTCCTCTTCGCCGGAGTTCTTCACGTAAAACCACGTCCGGAGCCACTTGCGAACGGTGTCCGGAGTAGTGATACGTGGGAAGATGGAGTTTCGGCGAGGAGCGGTGGCTGCTCCGCAGGCGGTTAGTAGCTTGGGCAGATCCTTGTTTTTTGGAGCCGGGATCACTTGCCGCTTAAGTTGGAAGTAGCGAGAAAAGAGGTCTACCGTGGCTTTGAGGCCGAGGTATCCCTCAGAGAAGGAGACGATGCAGGAGAGAGTAGTGATGGCGTTGGCGGGGAGATGATGAACCTGGAGCCCGAACTTGTCCAGGAAGCTCCGGAAGAAATCACTGACGGGCAGTCCGAAGCCGCGCTGGAAGTGCGCGACGAAGACCACCCGTTCCCCTGTCTGACTTGTGGCTCGAGTTCGCCCTCGGGTAGGCGGCACTCTACCTCGGCGGGAATCCGCCGAGTGTCCCTGAGCCATTGGATCTCGTCCGGGTGACATCCGAACCCTCCCAGCCGGCGCGCTCGCCGACCTCTAGTTCGAGGTCATGAACCTCGGTTTGTTCCGAAGTCTCAGGCGGAGACATCTCGGCAGAGTCAATCTGCAGAGAGTGTGCAAAAATTCAGTAAAGGAAAAAGGGAATCTGGAATCTAGTACAATATTTGGCTAACTCAGGAGGAGTTTGGTGGCTATCTTATGTGCATAGAGGCAGATCCATGCTATGGGAGTAGCTATCCGAGGCAAGAAACTACTTTCTACCCAAAGGAGTATACAAGAAAGATCTACCGGAGGAGATAAATGAAGTTTTAATCAAGAATATATGAAGAACCAAAACGCGAAGAGGGAGAAACCAAGAGCAATGCTAAGAATAACAAGAAAAGAGGTGTGTACCGTGAAGATGAAATGCTCAAGGGCGGCGCTGGCGACGCGTTCGCAACGGCGACGAAGGAGCTGCTCGTCGGCGGCGGCGGGAACGCGTTTCTTCTCGACTGGAAGCGGCGGCGCTGGTTGCGATGGAGGCGAAACGGCAAGTGGATGAGGAAGAAGAGGGATGCACTGCCCTGGGCCTGTATTTATAACCGCGGGCGGTAACTGCGCACTACCGCGCGGTTATCGGAGCGGCGAGTGGGATCGTTTGTGCACAATGGCACACGTGGCACGAAGATAGCGGTGGGCGAGCAGGCCACAGGATCGGTTGCAGGAGGCAAACCGTCGGGCGGTGCGGTTACTGGAGCGCGAAGCGGCGCAAGCGGGGAATCTCCGCTGACGTGGGCCGCGTGGTGGAAAGCACTCGAGTGCTTTGACTGTCGTGGACCAGGAAGTGACGGATGGGACACGTGAACAGTGTTCTCTGACCGAAGTCAGTAAGGATGCAGGAATCGAGGGGTTGACGTCCGAGATCTCGGCGGATACTTCGGAAAAGCAGTATGGCCCGGGAACAGACCGATGGATTTTCCGGGGTATTGGTTCGGTGACCTGCAAAACATTGTAGCGCATGTGGTTTCGGGTTGAACCTGATGCGGCCTTTCATCCGAGGCTGCAAGACCACATCAGCTTCGGGGACTACTGTCGGGGGGTTACCCCCGGGTAGGGTAAAGATGAAGTAAAGACATGTAAGGTTAAGGCAGTAAGCTGTCCGAGGTAACGATTGAGCAAGGACGCAGGAGGCGTCATCCGACGTAAGGTGTACGTCGAGGTATATTCTCCGAGGTATATCCTCCGAGGTATCAACCTCGGGGCAGTCAGCTAGCTACCACAGGAATAAGGTATTCTCTACCGAGGTATAGGATCAGGAGTGTTATCCGAGGTTGGCAGCAAGGATCGAGGCATGTCAGAGGGTCACGGGCGCCGCAGAGCTCGTAGCCCGAAGCTTCAGAGGACGGCGAGGTCCGTCCACGGGTTTCCCGGAAGCTCGGGGGCCTAGGAGCTGACTTGGCTATTTCGGGAAAGGTCTACAGGCTAGACCTCGGCAGGCTACTGAAGTATGACCGGAAGAGGAAAGCTAGGCCTGTCCGGCCTGACAGTCCGGCCGTTGAGCTGGCAGGAGGCAGAGGCTTGTCTTCTACCTTTTGGCCATGCCATTGTTAGTTGGAGGCAGGGGTAAAACTGTACTTCGGCCTATGTATATATGCGGCATCTCTACCTCCAGGGAGGAGGACGGCAAAAACCCTAGCTCATTTCCCCCTTCATAGTTTCATCTTCTATCTCGAGCTCTCACTTTGGTAGCATCATACAGCTCGAGGAGCACCTTGTACCTGAGAACGACACTGATATATTGAGAGAGGAAAGGCAGGAGTAGGGGTTTTACTTCCTCACGAAGGCCCCGAACCTGGGTACATCGTGGTGTCTTTTGTGTTCTTGGCTTTCTTGGTTTCTTGTTCATGTTCTTGTGGTTTCTTGCATGTTCTTGCTTGTGCACGTCTTGAGTGCATAAACCCTCCCCGGATTCCCCCAACGACCATTCGGCCCCAACTAAGCCATACCCATGGCATCTGCCGTGATCCCACCACGACAGTTACATGCCAATATTTTTTGTTGAATGATATCATCTCTTTTGCACACTTCAGGTTCCTTTATAACCGTGTAGATCATTGCAAAATGTCTAAGAGATTTGCAAAACAACCCATGTGCCTTCCCAAGTTACCATGATCTGAGATACCCCGGCTCAGGCGGCCACTGCTTGCACCAACCCGGTGCAGGCTTCGACCCCTTTCCACCTAGTTCCATGGCTTATTTCGACGATTCGAGCCCGTCTCAGCCGCCTGGTCACGAGGACCATTGGCGCAGCGTCGGTTGGTCATCTATCGGGGAATCCTCGCACTCATACAAGGTGGTAGTTCGTGACAAGGGCCGTCGCTAACTACGAAGTCGTCCATAGTCGGCCAGCCACTCTCCATGGTGCACCATGACATGCCGACACCGAGGCTTCGACTTGCTTGAAGACCCTGACGAGGCTTTGGATGCTCGGAGCAACCGAGGGGGAAACATCGGCGTGGCGGACAAGGTGTTAGGTGGAGAGCAAGGCGGCGCGTGTCGGGCATGACTTCGAAGGGTCTTCTCTGCCTCGAGCCTGGTCAACGCGCGACAGGGTGCACCATTGGCGAGCGATATCCACTGCGATGACATGGGCCATTGGGTGTGTGACTGGCCCCTTCTCACTCTCCCAAGAGCCACAACGGCAAGCCAACCAGAAATAGGGGAAGCGCCCCCCCCCCCCATCCCACGACTGTCACGCGACATCGTCAGCCGACGACTAGCTCTCCTCCCTCCACTCTCAATGTCGTGCGACTCAACAAGCTTGCCACAATCCTCGTGAGTCGGCTAGCTCGGTCTGTGGCCCATGCCCAGGGGGGAGGAGGTTCCGCGACGCCAGTTCTTAAGCCGCGCCAACCCTCGGTCCTGTACACATGTCCGGCCTCGCACTGGTGACGCGGAGACCACCATCCTCGACGGGATTAAGACCATAGCGTGCTCGGAGGAGGAAGCCCTTGGAGCAGCGGTCACGATAGGTTGCCAGCTTCCCCCCCCCCCCCCCCCCCATCTGGTGAAAGTACGTAGGCATTTCCCTGGGGATTCCGAAGCCGTTAGTGAGGTGTTGAACCCACTGGAAAGTGGAAAGGCACCATGACGGCAAGGCTAGTCGGCCCACCCCTGGTCAAGTAAGTCTTGATGTCCATCCCCTAAACAATTTGTTGGCCCTTGGATTCAACAAGAACTTGCCTGTGGCAAGATGGTTAGGAGGGTGGTTGTACCCCCAGCCCACCAGAGTTCAAACCCCAGGTTTGACGCTGATGTTTCTCATTTAAGGCGGAATATTCTTCAGTGGGAGGCGACGTTCCCGTCGACAGCGAGGCGCCTGTGGTGACTTCGTCAATCTCAAGACTCGATCCGCCGACTCGGTCTCTCGGAGGTGCTCATAGGGGTAGGGTGTGCGTGCGTGCGTTCATAGGGGTGAGTGTGTGCGCGTATATATGAGCGCCTGCGTTGTACTGTGTTTCGCAAAAAAAAAAGAAGAATGTTATAAAGAGGGTGGATAAAATTATCCACTGCTTTCAATGAGGGGGGCGGGCTGATGCCAAGGTGAGCAATGCCATGCCATCTGGGTAAGGATTTGCTGACCACTCCATTTCGGTGGTTTGGGTGTCTCCGACCTTGGTCGCGTGTCGACAAGTCTTTGGGTCCCACTCAGATCCTTGAAGGGTCTTGGTCATGCAATTCACCAGGCATGAGAGGCAGGTGTTCGCCACATCTAGCTCCACTGTCCCTTCGGGGACATCCGATAAAATTGGAACGATACAGAGAAGATTAGCATGGCCCCTGCGCAAGGATGACACGCACATCTAGCTCCACGGTGCTGTGTGACAGTGTGTCCACTCTCTTTTTGGAGGACCGCTGGCTGGAGCGTTCGACGATGCGCGAGACCGCGCCCGCTCTGATAGAGCTCATTCGTCACCACACATGCTCCTAAGGACATCCCGGAGGGACGTTGGATTTCTGATGTCGGTGGTGCCTTGAGACCGCTTGCCATGTGACAATACGTGTTGCTATGGAGGAAGGTTAGGGACGTGCACCTCATTGAGGCACCACCGACATCAGAGCTAGATGACCGCCGCTAATACCTCCTAGTCTTGCTACTGGCCTACTGGTCCTATTTGAAGAAAGGGTCGATCACTTGAACGATGAACTGGAAGTTTAGGCTACACCCAGGGTGAAATTTTGTACTCCCTCCGTTCACTAATATAAGCACTGGACCCCTTTCAATTTTGACTACATACATATATATTAAAATGAGTGAATCTATGCACAAAATAAGTCTAGATATATTGGAATCAAGAAAATTGAAATGACAGGTCTAATGTCTTATATTTGTCAACGGAGGGAGTATCTGGCTTGCTTGCCAAGAATGGTGCCGGACGATGTGACCAAACCGAGGAGCCCATTCTCTTGTATCTTGAGTCACGAGGTGCTCTCTTCGATCCGATCTACCGCGCCGCCCCTGACGCCGGGTACAACTGTGTGGACTAGTAGGTCCGCACCATTCGCTCCGTCCCAAAGACCGCTTAGAAATGCACCTCGTCGCTAGTTATGCTCTAGAAGCAGTGCAACGCAGGAATCTTGGATGCCATGCAACCCATGTCTACCGATTGGTTTCCACTATCCAGGCGGAGGCACGGGACTAGGCAATGGCGTGTGGAAAAAGACTTGCGAGCCTACTCCCTGCGGTACCTAGTTCTAAAGAGCAACGTGTTGTAATCTCGGGTGTGGCCCTTTTTGGGGCGTTTACATTACTCGATTTTTTTATCAACCCATTGAGATGCAAAATTTTTGCGTTTTCTCAACAAAGAAGACATGAATGAAAATTCTTGTTGTAATAGAGTACTATCTATTAACTGCTGGTTGCAAATTAGTAAAATAAAATGAGTTATGGTTATGTGTTTTTATGTGTATATAATTTTTCTACCATCTACTACTTTCTCCAAAAAGTGGAAGTGTAAGAAATGCCGGAAAAAGAATGATAGGGCTAGCGATAAATGGTTGACATTTTTTAATCTATTTTTTTTGTTGTTTGTAGCAAGGATGTAATCCTTGATAATAAATACTGCTGACCAACTATTTTTAGGAAGTCTCTAAAATACTACTTCATTTAAACCTTTTGAAACGGTCCAGATAGTTTTGAACTGAAAGCATCTTTGTTTGTGTTCCTTTTTGTTTGTTTTAAACACACTCTCTAACAATGGCGCATGCAAGACATTCTCTAACATGAAGCATGTATGTATGTCCAATTAAACCAGGTACCTCATTGTTATCGATGATGTCTGGAGCCTTCAAGCATGGGAATTCATTTGCATCAGATTGCCCAAGAATAACCATGGCAGCAGAGTTATTGTGACAACTCGGATAGAGACCGTGGCCAAAGCAGCTAGTGGTTCGGAAGCCACTGTCTATAAAATGAAGCCCCTAGCACTAGAAGTCTCTGAGAAACTATTTTTGAAGACAGTGTGTGGCTCTATGGAGAAGCATACAGTGTTTGGCTCTATGGAGAAGCATACTTGCCCCAGTAAAATGAAGGATATTGTGAGCACGATTTTGAAAAATGTGGTGGGGTGCCGTTGGCCATACTCAGCATTGCAAGCCTTCTGGCAAGCTATAATTCAGCTGATAGCATACAGATGTGGATAAGAGTTTATAATTCAATTGGTTCCCAGATGGAGAACGATCCTACCCAAGAGGGAATGAGGCAGCTGATTTCGTCAGCTATGACTACCTGCCTCATCATCTCAAGGCTTGCATGTTGTATCTGAGCATTTTCCCTGAGGACTATGTCATTGAGAAGGTTAGGCTGCTGTACAGATGGATTGTTGAAGGTTTGGTGGCGGAGAAGCGGGGGCTGACTTTGTTGGAGGTTGCGGAAGAATATTTTAATGATCTAGTAAGTAGGAACATGATTATTAAACATGACAGGATGATGGGCCTCAACTTCTATGAACGTGTCAAAGTAGACACATGCCAGGTGCATGACACGATCCTTGAGGTGATTGTGTCCATGTCTTTGGAGACTAACTTTGTTAGCCTGGTAGGACCGCAATACGGAGAAATGTCACATGGCAAGGTTCGCCGCCTCTCCATCCATGGCGACTGTGACACATTGATGAAAGTGGAGAAGCGTGGTGTGAGGCATGGCATTGAGGCGATGAAATTTGAGCATGTCCGATCATTCACTACATTTCAGTCCGATGCTGGCCTCAGCAAGTTGCTGGATCGACTAGTCGAATTCAAACTACTAAGGGTACTTGACCTGCAAGATTGCATGGCACTGCAAAACAAGCACATGAGATATGTCTGCCGGCTGTA
The DNA here is from genome assembly GCA_947311845.1 of Poa pratensis. Classification (NCBI taxonomy): domain Eukaryota; kingdom Viridiplantae; phylum Streptophyta; class Magnoliopsida; order Poales; family Poaceae; genus Poa; species Poa pratensis. Next base: position 5,386,009 of record CAMZMU010000037.1, read on the forward strand.
TCTTCTGAGGTTCTTGAGCTTGAGGGTACAGATATCAGCATGATGCCTAGCAAAATCGGTGACCTAGAGCACTTGGTGTCTCTTGATGTAGAGAAGACGAGAATCCGTAAGCTACCGCAAACAGTGACAGAGCTAACCAAACTTGAGATCCTCAAGTCCGACCGTTGGATACTGCCACGGGGGATATGCAACATGAAGGCGCTGCGGGAGGTGGGTGGGGCAGTTATCGATCCTGCTGACGACTTCAGTCCTGCCCTAGAGATCAGTAAGCTACAACTGTTGCAAGTGCTGTTTATGGAAGTGCTGACAGGAGATGAGCACTGCTGGCAAGCCCTTGTGTCCTCCCTCGAAAAGGCATACTCTCTCCGAGTGCTCCATCTGGATTACAACGGAGTGACGGGATGGACCCTATTAAGTACATCTCCTCAGGGCCACCACTCCTCCGAAGCCTTACTTTGAGGATCCCCATGATGCACTTGCCCGACTGGATCCCATCACTCACACACCTTGTGGAATTAGCTGTACGAGTGGCCAATCAGAGCAATCAACTACTAGATGCCTTGTGCAACTTGCCGAACCTGCAGAGCATCTCTCTGCGCCTTGATTCCTATGTAGACCGAGAACTGGTCGCACGCACCACCCACTACTTTCCGATGCTTAGGAGCCTGGTAGTATGTCTCAACGGGCAATATCCCGAATCAATCGGATTTGAGGTCGGATCAATGGCAAAGCTCGAGAAGCTTGCATTGGTTCAGCTTGGTAGTGAGAAGAGGAGCATTAATATTGACGGCATTGAGAACTTGAAGAATCTTAAAGAGGTCAAGCTGTATCGTGACATAGATGGCCAGTCAGTACAACTTGTACTGGTGCAGGTCAAGACGGAGAACAAGAATCGCACCGAGTCCAATCAGATCAAAGTTGTAGTACGGGAGTGGTGACCACAGTTTCCCCCCGCTGCTAGTACTTCCTATGGCAATACTTGCTGTTTCAACCGTACTAGTATATCCAAAATTTTGTTCAGACTGAATCCTACATTTGGTTCATCGTTTTTCATGTGTACGAATCGTGAAATAAAATCTTTGCAATAATATCTCTATCATCAAGCAGGAAAAGAGCGAGTTTTTCTCTTGTGCATTCATTCACCACACAGAGTACTCACAGATAAATAAAATCCAACGGCATCCTAGTCACGTGATTGGTTGGAAGCTTACCAGTGGCCGGGAGACGTAGACATGTAGCCAGGCGAGGTGCTGCTGCGTACGGCGGTGTCGCGTCGTCACCCGGCGGATCGGTCGGTCCTGGCTGGCTCCCTGGTCCAAGCTGCAGTCTTTTTTTGTGCAATCGAAGGCTCTTATAGCTAGCTTTGTCAATTGCATAGCCTCGAGGTACATCGAGCTCGCAGTTGGCACCTAAAGGTTTCATTGACATAATAGATATTACTTAATCGTTTGTTCGGTTCATTTAGCTGAATTATGGACTGGTTCATGGCAAGTGGTGTTTTGTTCCGTGGCGAAGCACGGGCACTGTGCTAGTAGCTTTATTAAAATTGATGTGAGACAACGAGGCTAAATTAAGCATCGCCAAACAGATAAACACGTAGAGACAACAATAGCAAAACCGCGAAAATAAACACTAGACCGGATAATAATTGGATGGAGGCAAACGTATGCATCCACCGGAATTCAGATCAGCAGAGGCAGGAGAGACGTAGACATGTAGCCAGGCGAGGTGCTACTGCTGCTGCTGCGTACGGCGGTGTCGCGTCGTCACCCGGACCCGGACCCGGCACCGGCACCCGGCTGGATCGGTCGGTCCTGACTCCCTGGTCAAAGCTGCAGCTCTCGCTCGCTTTGGGTGTGGGGCACCAGCAAAGCTCTTGCCCTGCCGACTGATCGTCGTCTCATCTTTTCCTTTGGCTCCACTCCGATCTGGAGCTGCAGCGTCGCGTTCCTCTTTATAATATAGTTCCGGTTCCTATCTCTCTCACCCGGTTTCAAATCAAAAGCACGGTGAACCGAATGTGAAAAAAAATGACATTTTTGTTTGAATTTTTTTGACATTTTAAAATATGATTTTGACAGTGGGTGTATCTACACCTACGAGTCAAAACAGATTTCCCTTGCCGTTATATACACCGCGCGCTCTATTTCATTCGAGCCTCAAGCTGATACAATTAGCTAGGGAAAGTTGTATGTACGCCGAAGGGTAGCCCCAACTTGTCGACCTTGTCCGGATGGCCGACGCCCGATCGGGTCGGAGCTGGAGCGCTGAATGCATGATATGGCCGTTGCCCAGAGACCCGATGACGACTGATGCGTCTAAATCATACGCATTTTTCTCAATGTTTAAACCGTATATTTGTCATAAAAATGGCAATATATCACTCTGTACCTGCCACTAACCATTAATGCGCAAATTAAACCGCTCTTCCTCCCGTTCCCCACCCACTCGTGACCCCCTTCGCGCACGCCCTCTCCTAGCAGCGCAGGTACTCCGGCCGCCGCGGAGATCTCCCACGCCGCCCAGGTACTCTCGCTGCCGGCCCCACGATCTCCTACTCCGCCATGGCCTTGGTCGACAATTTGGCCTCGCGTACCGCCATCTCGAAAGCCACCGTCGTCGCCGCCGTGCGGGCTCGCTAGCACCGCTCAGTCTAGCGGAGATGCTCCGGATCAGGTTCCGCCCGCCTCGATTCGGCCGAAGGCTTGGCGCCACGGCGGCCCTAGAGTCCGAGCGTCGAGCTTCTCGGTCCAAGGCCTCCGACCAGCCCCCGCGCGTCTTCTCCTCTCCGCCTCCATACCCTTCTGCTCCCCTTCGACAGGGTCTTTGAACCCCAGATTGGAAGGCACGGTCGTATGGTTCCTCATCTCTACTATCTTCTTTTTTATGTTGCTATCTGCTAGCGCTGCTTGCTGCTTGTGTTGCCTCCTAAATCAACATTAATTAGTAGTAAAAAACCATCGTTTTGCCTTCCTGAATCCCCCTAGTTAGTTAGACTACCTCATTTGCAAATAAGTTTATTAGCACTGTGGATGTAATTTATTAGTACTAATTTCAGCATGGGGATTGTTCATGGATGATGCTACTAGTTGTTTTCCACTATAACCATGTTTGTTTCCTAATGTCATTCTACTTTTTAGATGTAATCTAGTGCAGCTAATTGTGAATTAGATGAGAGTTCTTATGTGGTGCCATTCCACGGAGATGTAAATTTAAAGGATGAGAATTTTGTACCATTTTTTTAACGATGATATTTGCAACAAAAATGCGGAACAATGTGTGCATGGCCATTCCGGATTTAGATGCAATTTTGAATCAGATGGGAGTTCTTATAGGCCGCACATGTAGATGTAAATTTTCAAGGATTTAAACTCCCATCTTATCAATGGAGAGCGTAGGTGCTACCCCATAATAGATGTATTATTTGTAGTATGGAATTTTTTCACTACGATGATAGAACATAACTATGAACAAATCATTATAGACACGTGCTGCGTTTATTTTTAGAAGTAATACACAGAGAGTGGTTAACCCGTACATAAATGTATTTTTTGAAGGATGAGTATTTTTCCTAATTTTTGTACACTATGAGGTAGAATGTAATTTATGGACAAAGAAAATAAGCATGCAATGTGTCTTTTAGTGTAATCCAGTAGGGCTATTTAATTGTGATTAGATCTGATTTGTAGGCTCTGGCCGTCAATAGATATATCTTCAAAGGATGATACTTTTCCTATCCTTTCTCATTTTCGCGACATTGAATGTAGGGTAATGCTTTCTGCTAACATATTATTTCTCATTTTTTTTCCTAGTTTTCTCATTTTTTTACTACTGGTAATGCTTTCTGCTAACATATTATTTCTCTTTTCGCGACATTGAAATGTAGGGTCAAGAAATTCTTGTCAGTCCAGGAGTTCCATATGGAGAAAAAATGTAAGTTTTCTCTGACGGTGCAAACTTTTGTTAATGAAAGCACAACACAATTATTGTGTCAATGGAATTCAAATAATTTTCTTTGGTTGCTGCAAATATTTACTTTTTCTGATCGCATGCAATCTTTTTGTTTCATGCTTACATGTTTTTCAGTAGTAGGTTGGTGGGATGTTTTCTAGTCATCTAGATGAAAAGTAAATACATGTAAAGCTCTTAGTTCCTGCAAATTTACTTTTTATGATCACCTGCAATCCCATGTGATCCCAAGTAACTACATCTTGTAAACTTTCAAATTCTTAGTCAGCAATTCTTGACAAGTTCCATGTTGAGAAAAAATGTAAGTTTTCTCTAGAGGTACAAAATCTGTTAATGAAAGCACCACACAGTTATTGTGTTAGTGGATACCAAATAAAGTTCTTTAGTTTGCTCCAAAAATTTCTTTTTCTGATCGCGTGCAATCTATGTGACCAACTTAATTTTTTTTCCAGTAGTTTCAGTATAATAATCCCTTGTGATTTTTCAAAAGTAGGTTTGTGGGATGAGGTGGTTTTTTTGCGATGATACATTCGTTTTGATGTTTTCGGTGGTGTAAGATATTCTTACTGTCATTCTATAACCAGATGGCGGAAGGGTACATTTGCATGGCAGTTCTTATTGCAATAACATTTTTTACGGATAGACTCTTGAATGCTATGGGTCAGTATTTTGTGTTTTTTGCTCTGAACTAACAATACATCAGATAGTGCCATGAAATTGGAGTCCAAAAAAATGTTAGATGTAAGGTTTTTGTAGGAGCTATATGATGAACCGATTTTCTTTATGGAGTACTAGCGACCTCGTTCTCATGGTAGTTTTCTGCAAATGCACTTGGCGAATTAGGCAGAGTTTTGCAGATAAATGTTTGTTTCCTCTCTGTGTGTTTGAGTGGGTATCAGGCAAAAGGAGTGGATTCAGTTATTGTTTTCCCTGCTGATTGAAGAGACGGGCCCCGTTTTGAACACGATCTGGGATTTTTTCGTCTTTGAAACAACAGGCCAATATTCCAGATGTAAAATCCTACTTGGGTTAGATCACACCTTTGTGCTAGATCACACCTGATTATAGATGTAAGCTCTTTGTAGGTTCATGAGTTTTTTCTAGAGTTGTTTTCGCATTTCGATGATGGATTGCTCCCCCATTATATGTAAATTGATTCTTCGGATGCAAAATTCCACATTAGATGCAAGTTCTTAGTAGACATAAGCATGATTCCATGCTGCCAATGCTATATGTATGTTTAGGGGTTTATATACCAGCAATGGAACTAATATACGTAGATATATCGCAATGGAACACTACTAGATGTATTAGTACGTAGGATCTGATCTGATCGATAGATGTAAATTTCATGTAGTTGGTAGATGCAATTTTTTATATTCCAAGAGGTAATTTATTTCTAAAACTAGGGGAGGTAAAAATGTAACAGATGTCGGTTTTATTAGGCCCAATTTTTCCGATAAACATAGAGGTTTCTTATTTAAATTTCTAGTGGACTAACATTTTTACCTGATCTGATACAAGTTTAGTGAATGTAAAATTCCACACTAGATGCACAAAGCACTGGATGCAAGTGTTAGTGGACGTAAGTTTACCATGGACATATACCTTTTTCTGCTAGGGACATTGGCATCTAACTTGCAACCCATGCTGCCAATGTTATACGTAAGTTAAGGGGTTCGTATACCAGAATGTAACTAATATACATAGATATATCGGAATCTAGATGGAAGTTTTTAATGCAATGCTCGATCTATTTATTATGTAGCTTTTCATTGATAGATGTAAAATTTAATGTAGTTGTCGGGATGCAATTTTGTATATTCCAACAAGTAATTCGTCTCTAAAACTAGTGGATGTAAAAATGTAACAGATACTAGTTTTTGTTAGGCGCAATTCTCTCATGGAGTTGTGACGTTTGTAAGATGGATACAAGACCCATGATATGGGAGATTGTATCCAGCTTCATCCGGAGGGGGATTGTTAAGATGAAACCAGAAAACCATGTTGATACCAAATATTTTCCATTTTCCATGAAAACATGGGAATTGCATACATGTTTTATCGGCACAAAGAATTACATGTTCTCACATGTTTTATCGGCACAAAGAATTCCATTTTGCTCATGTTTATGACAAGAGATAAATATCTACATGCTCGAAAACGCATGGTACTTTGCAGCTTGATTACTTTCCTAGTTGTTTTCGTCTAATCGGGGTGGTCTGGTACTGTCATACATACATATCTACTAGCAAGCATGGTTACATCCACTGAAAGTTATCAGGAAAACTAAGTTTTTCCACCAAGTCTCATGGCACTAATTCTAAAAAATTAGCAGGATTTCCTTACGCCAACAGTCAATACCAATCAGTTCATAAATTTGAACTTTTGTACATCTTTTCTTCACAAGGGATAGCCAATGTTTTCTGACAAGAAACAACATCTACATGCTTGCAGGGATGTACTGATAAGATTCTCTAGATACATTTATTTCTAGTGCATTGATGTAATTTGGAGGATCATCTACTTATGGTTCGTTTCTTGGGGGAGGGAGAAAGACTTTGATGCAGCTCGGAAGAACTGATGGGGAGAAGATCCGGTGGTCTGTCAGTTTTGAAAAACTTACTGCTCGAATCTTCTACTTTTTGCTGAATCTTCCTTTCGGGATCCCCTTTTCGTGCAACTTTTATTTTACTTCCTGCTGGGAGACGCAACTTCGCCGGATCTATGTTTTGATGTAATTCTGGGACACGAAACAGATCTTCAGTTTTCTTGTTCTTTTATGCAAGGATGTAAATCTTTTTGGTTTTCATGGGGTCGAGCAGAAGGGGGTTTCTTTTCCTGTGGTGGCTATGGTGGAGGAACGGAGGAAGGAGAAAACCTGGGGCCTGGGGGTCCGCGTCCAGGTGGGGAAAGGTGCTGGGTCTCCGGATCTCTGCCCCGCCCGAATCACAACCTGGCCCGCGCGCGGGAACTGATTCCTGTCCATACCTTTTCTGTCATGTGCGTGCGGGACCCTTTCCATTTTGGGGCTGTCGGAACTGACCACGACGTAGCAGCGTCCATGTTTAAGCCGTATATTTGTCATGAAAATGGCAATATATCACTCTGTACATGCCACTGACCATTAATGCGCAAATTATTTTGTAAATCTTCTTATGATTTATTTTCTTGCAGTTAAGGAAGATATTCTGGCACAAATCAAGTATTTATGAAGAAAGGAACCGAATTGGGAGTTGACAAATATTCAGAAGATCCAAAAATCTGTCGAAACCAAAGATAACGACCACCGATACGGTCACACCCGACCGTACTGGTGACCGTATCGGTGTCGGTTTGATCGGCGCCGTCAAATCAGGCAACTTTCGTGAAGGGCCACCAGATGAATTCACAATATAAGGGTCTCGAAACCCTAATCTACCAGACTGCATATAAAAAGTAGAGGGGACTTCCACAAGAGAGAGCCGCCATTCTTCACCATCTCCACGAAGTGCTGCCTCCATCTCCACCACCATAGTCATCATCCATAGCCATAGACTACTTGTAATTTAGATCTCATCGCGATTGGCAACATTTTAAAAACTATTTCAATCATTTATCTATAAGTACTCTTTTCTGTATTTTTTCTATTGTTGATATGATCCCGATGTGTGAGTAGTCCACTCGGGCAAGGGACTGAGGCCTAACCTAGCAGCTATGTGCAATCTAACCATTGGGATATTAGTTTAAAGATTTCTATATGATGCATATGTTTGTCTCTTGTCAGTGCCTCGCTTCTAAGATTTGTCAGGTACCCAAGACCCTGAAGAGTGATCAAGGTAGAGGTAAGAGCAGAGAAACATGGAAGGCTATGCGCGAAACTCGGTGAGAGTAAGAGGAGTGCATTAGCTGAAAGCAATTCCTTGGAAAAAACAATGACGTCATTGAACTTAAGTCTTCTGTCTATTAAGTCTTAATAACTTAGACAACCCCGCAAGACGGAATAGGGCCAAAGTGGACAGATGAATCCCTTGTGCTCATGACATGTGAGACATTGGTGACCTTGTACGCATTGGTCATATATATCCCTGTGTCATAAGAATTATTTATCACTAACAGAGCTTCATCTTATTTTATTTATCCCATACATAATATGCACTGCTGCAAGTGAAACCTTCTCTCGAAATAGGCTTGCGCCCCGCTATATTAATATAGCAACTACCCATACAACTGTGAGACCACTGCTGGGGCAAACATCACAAATAAGCCCAAGAAAAAACAAGAGAAATAAAAGAGAAACCATTGCCAATAGTGCCAGATCAACGAAAGCGAAGATGTCCCGCAACTGATGCGCCCTCCAGAGAATTCCCACCACACTCCCATGCCTCTGAATTGCCGCGTACCAAGCAACACCTTCAAGAAGAAATGCGACGACGACGACGCTGCTGCCCGGACTGCTCCTAGGATTTCTCCCGTACACGGAGGTTAGTGGGCAAGGGGTACACCCGACGCCCTTCAAGAAGGGCGGCGGCGCCCGCAGGCGTCACCGCGCCGGTGCCGGCAAGAGCCAACATGGATTTCTCCCGACCCCCAACAGACCATAACCCCGGACAAACCATCGGCTCCACCAAGCTCGCCACCCACCAACATGCGCCACCACAGTCTTGAAGCCATCATCGACGTCTCACCATGGCAAACGCTGCGAGGCCGGCCGAACCGAGAAGGAATAGCCGTACACAAGGGACGACAGTACCGCAACCACGTGGGAGGGAACATCCTCCACCGCCATTGGCAGTAGCAGACCGGACGCAGCAGCAGTAGCACACCAGGCCAACTGGCCGGGCCTAGATCGGGCCCGTGAAGCTTCCGCCGCCGCGTTGCAGCAGACACGGCGCCGTAACCGCCACCCCCATCACTGGCTGCTTTTCAGTCCAACCGGAGGCGTCTACGTCAGAGCCCGAGCTGGCCCGCGCTGACCCAGATTGGGCCCAAAGGGCCCAGATCTGGGCTTGCAGGGCCGCCGGCCAGGCCCCGCGCCAAGCCGCCACTATCGCCAACCAGCTGCGCCATCGCCTCGCCGCCACCCGCCTGCGCCGGAGTGCCGCCGACCTTGCAGCACCGCCGCCAGGATGCACCTCCCCAAGCCGGGGTCCTGCAACGGGTAGAAGATGGAGCCGCCACCGCCGGCCCCGCCACGGCACCACGCGGGCAACTCCCGGCGGCGCCCGCCGGCGGCGGCGAGAGGTGAGAGGGAAGCTGCGGGTTCTCTGTCGCGACGCGGGGGAAGGGCCCGCCCCGGTCGCCTCGCTCGGGGAGACGACGCGGGGAGGGGAGGCACGGGGTTTTTTTCTCTCTCGTAATGCGTAAGCCATGGCCTATTTTAATCCATTGATAAAACAACGACATACGAACGAGTTTGGTTCGGTAAACAAAACTTTTAAAGCTTTCTTGAACTTGTTACTAATCCCTTGCTAAGCACCTACTTCCCAGATTCGATAAACCCTGTGTCTCTTGGGGGAAAAGCTACATACTACATCCGAAATCCGGATCGGAGGTTCAACGGCCTCAATGATGATGGAGGCCCAAATGCCACCCTGGGTCGCGTGACAGTCAGGTCTCCTGGACCTCACGGTAGGTGAGGGAGGGGGGTGGCCCCCTACCTTGCACTAAGCTCCACCATTTGTGCTCACAATTAAAGTAATGAGGGAGGCTCGGCAAGACAGAAGCACCATCATGGTGATGCACCAATAAAAATCATAGGGTGTATCCACCTGATAAAAACTTTGCAAATAAGCCTTAAAATACAAAAAAAAATCATGCACGGAAAACATAAGTTACAACTTGCCCGTATAGATTAACAATAACGTTTGTGACCGGTGTGAAAATAAGAATGCTACATCATAATTCTCATATTAATGAAGGGACATTTACAAACGAGTGATAGAATTGTACTCCTTATATTCTAAAATCGTTTGAATTGGTTTATTCAGCCCCCCCCCCCCCCCCCCAAATCGTGCAAACATAGCTTCATTTTCCTCAACAATTCCACAACGAATTAAACCAGTTTGCAATTTTGATAATATTCTTCTACTGATTTTCTACCTTGTTGCAAACGTGTCAGTTTTTGAAGCATTTCACGCTGATAATAAGGAGGTACAAAACGAGTACGCATAGCAGCTTTTAAAGCAACCCAAATAGTAGGAATATTAGCATGATACAGGCGACAATGTTCAGACCACCAAACTGAAGCAAAACCAGTAAACTCACAAGTGGAAGCACAAACACGTCTATCCTCAGGGTAATTTAAATATGCAAAACGTTGTTCTACCTCTAATTCCCAGGTAAGATAAGCATCAGGATTATATCTACCCACAAAAGGTGGAATTGTTAATTTTAGCTTAGCAACATGTTCGACATGTTCTTCATCACGCACCTGAGGTTGCTGCTGAAAGTTGTTCTTAGTGTGTTGGTGTGGACGACCCCGCGGTTGTTGAAGATTGTCTACCTCTGTTTCATAACCGTCCAAGTTAGCGTCGGCACCAAGGGAGGCTACAGACGCCGCAGTGTTGCCGTGCACGTGAAACAGCTCAGGTATGCGCGTCTGTAGCTTCTCCAGCAAGCGATCAAACTTGCCAGTCAGAGCAGTCAAGGAGGTGTTGACGCCGTCAAATTTGGTGTTGAAAGTGCCCTCTAGACCATCGATACGGTCCATGGCGCTGCCAACCCGTGTCTCGATGTCCAGAGAATGGTTGGACACCATCTTCTCGAAGTTCTTGTACAGCTCCTTGTTCGTCATCTTGTTCATCTCGTCGCCTGACATGGTTTGTAGAGATAGGAGACAAAACACAAGTATATGTTCCTAGGACTACAAATATGGTGGAAAATCACGCAAACCGTGAAGCAATATACAAAGCCCTTACAAATTCCTTACCACGCAGGAGAGCGTCACGGCAACCGCGAGGACAAGCACCTCAAAGATTGGCAAAGCGATTACCAGGGAAGGCACAATGCACGTAGTAGAAATCTGTGGAGCTGTAGGAGGCTTTATGGTAGCAAGGATTAGCAATAATCAAATAAAAAATGCAAGTTGAATAAACACTCAAAGACGGTACTGTGCTGGTCCTAGGCTAAACCGTACTAGAGACGCGAGCCTATAGCACCAACAAAGTCAAGGCGCGGCAACAACAAGCACAAATGGAGAGCTCAAAAGCAAGATATAAGTGAAGATCACAGAAATTTCCGAACTTTTTTCACAAAAGTGGCAAAAACTCACCCTTCCCGGCCTCTTTTGGCAATTCTGAGCGGTCCGGAAGCCATTAAACGATGTCGTGGTTTGGGTTGGACAGATCTTTTTCTGCTGAAAATTTTGATAGGTCGCACGTCGAAAACGGAGTTCGTATGCAAAAGTTATGGCCAGTCAAAGTTTGGGCATTCGGACTAAAATCGGGCTGGACTAGTAGAAATCAGGGTCAACCTGACTTGAATGCGGATTTGACTTTTTTTTTGCTTTTCTTTTTTTGGTTTTTTGTTTTTGCTTTTTTTTACTTTTTTTATAAGTCTAAACCGAAACAAATATGAACCCTAAACAGATGGGGGGTGACGGCGGTGGAGATGGTTGTGGTGGCGGCGGTAGAGATGGTGGTGGTGGGTATGTAGATGGTGGCTCTGATACCACTTGATAGGGCAAAGGTGTCCGATCTTTCGATAAGATGAAGATACATCGATTCTGGTGGAGGTTGACCTTGGCGATCCGACTACTACGCACACGTACGCGGCGCCAATGCAATCGCTAAACCAATCTCCCGAGGTTACCAATCCTGCAGAAGCTCGATCAGCGTGACCAATAGGTCTAGTTCTACCTGCGATCGAGGAGCAAGTAAGAACCAATAATGCAATCAAGAATTGCGGATATAAGATGAACTTTATTGAAAAGGTGGGATTCCGTAGCGGTCTTAATCTGGTCGTTGGACACAAATCGAGATCACGAAGATGCAGCGAAACGCTAGGCAGTCTTTTAGCTAAACAAAATCCGAGTTTAAACGAAACCCTAGACGAGGTATATAAGGAGGAGAAGGAGGGGGTTTCGCCCAGCCATCAAGTGGCGGCCGAATCCATCCCTAGGAGGCCTTCTCTCCCTCAATACGGACTCTAAAAACGACCTAATAGTTCTGTTTCGAAATTACATGGGCCCTGGCCCATTCATAAAGCTGACGCAGCACCATATATAACTATGAACGAAAATATGAAGTGTAGACTTGATTATTTTGCCTAGCCTCCATTGGTGGTGTCATCATCTCCAACATGTCCACTCCGGCTGTGATCTCCATCCACGTACATGCTCCATAGCTTGTCCTTCTCATCCATGCTTGGTCCATCATTCCTAAGAGAGACAAATACATCTACTTTAGGCAGCATCATATTCTCATGTACATTAGGAGTAGCTCGTAGAAACGAAAGTACCTGATGTTGGAGTTGACGGGCACGAGCTCGAGTTAACGGTCCTTGCATTTGAGGAGGTGTATTTGTCATGGTTGCATCTATAGTAGGTATGTCCTCATCACTTCTTCAGTCTGTAGTGAATGTTGTAGGTCTGGAAACATGAGAGAGTATCACCGAAATAGTTTCTGAGTGATCGATTTATTATCGGAGAGATTAAAGAAGCGGACTTGATGTCCCGGAGTTATAGAAAAGAGTTTCTATCACTGTCGGATTTATTCCGAGATTTTATATAGAGGGAATACTCTTCCGGAGGTTTAATATGCGGACATTGAATGTCCCGGATCATATAATAAATGGTTTCATATGATGTTGGATTAATTCCGGGAATTTTCTGTAAAATAGAAATACCAGTTTGGGATTTAATCGGACAAACTCCGGAGAGGGAAGGAAGTGCCGGGAGGGGCCCCGGGTTGCCCAACGTGGCTAAGGCCACATGGGGCAGCCGCATGGGCCCCTAGGCCCACCTAGGGTGCGGCTAGCCCTTCATGGGCTACCCCCCAAAGTGGCATGGCCTAATTGGGCCAGAAATGGCCCATTAGGGTCCCCCCCCCCCCCTTTTCCTTGGTGGGGAAGGCACCCCTTTGGTGCTGCCGGCCCTAGGGCTGCGCCCCACCCCCTCCTCCCCCCTATATAAGGAGGGGAGAGGCATCCCTCTATATCATCCCATTGAGTTGTGGAGGTGCCCCTCCCCCCTCATGACTAGAACTTGATCTACGGGGTTTTTGAGGTGTCCTCTCCCTTTAGATCTAGATATAATCTCTCTCTCTCTCCCTTGAGTTGGGAACTCCACCATTAGCATTCACCAGTAGTTCGTGAGTCCTGGACGGCGAAGCTCTACTGGACTGGAGGAGATGGATGCGTGCGCATCCTCAGAGGGATCACACTTGAGATCCTCCTTGCTCGGTTGGACCCGGAAGGCCGGATTGGGGAATCGGCGACATCCTCACCGCTAGGCTTAGCCGTCAGGATCTTCATCAGTCTTCATCGACATCGTCATCCATATCTCTTCCGCTTCACGGTGTTGGTAACGAATAGATCTAACTCATGTTGCTTGTACCTTCATAGATAGATCTTGGTTGTTGCGTAGTTGGCAAAAAAAATTGTTTTCCGTTGCGCAACCCTACATGTACTATGAAATGTATATATGGACCGAAATTGACTGTATGCATAACATGTACGTATTATGAAATGCATGTAACAGGAATTGGTAATTTTCTATTTTTTAATTCCTAATTAGTTACTAGCAACGTGTGTGCAAAGTACTAGCAACGTGTGAGCAAAGTGGCACGTTGCCACTAACGCGCGTGCTGGCAACGTGTCGGGAGCGCACGTTGCCAGTAAAGTTAGCAGCAGCGTGATAGTGGCAACGTGCCACCACACGTTGCCAGTTTTAGACACGTTGCCAGTAGGATTTTCCCTACTAGTGCGTTCAGGACGGTGGCTCGACCGAATGTTCAAAATATACAAGATTTTCCAAGTCCACCAACCTCTTGACAATTAGGTTATGTGGAACCAATACCACTTCATTAATGAAGACCCTAATGAAGACACTTCTTACATACGGTCCAATGCCAAATCAGCAGGTGAGCAAAATATAATGTAGCCTTGATAATATTATGCTTAGTTTGATAATTGAGAGGAAAGCCTAATAACATACCGAAGCCTCCCTTTCTATTTTTGGCCGCCTCATATTAGAACCAGCGTCATGTTTATGAGAGTGAAAGTAGATCTTCTCCTAGTGCATGAGGGGCTAGTACTAATGTGATTGATTTTTTTTTTCTAACGCAGAAGCAGCTCGTGTGTCGCTCTCCACCTACCCCACTGAAACGCATTCTAATTTCTACCACCACTGGCCGCAATTGTCCATCCACCGATGGGCCGAATTTTTGGATTCGTGGGCTCTCAGCCCAATACTACATAACGGAGCCAGCCGAACTCTCTGGCTCCGGAGGCCGATTTGCAGGAGCTTAGAGCCGGATTTGGAAGAACAGCCCAGATCCGCAAGGTATGCCCGAAAAACTCAACGAGGAGGAGCGGAAGGCGGCGGTGACTTCTCCCAATCCCTAGTTATTTGCAGTCCGGCGATGGTGGCGGTTCGATGCACGGCGAGGAGGCTCGGCGGCTCCATGCTTCAACGAACGCTTGATAGAATACGGTGATAGAATACGTATTTCTGTATATACGTATAGGTTAGATATATTGTACCTAACCCTTGTAATCTGATCTATATAATGGAAAGTCAAAGCCGGCCCTTGTGTGCCGTGCGACCCACCTATCGCTCTCTTTCAATCTAGGTTTTCATGGTATCAGAGCAAGCCTCCTGACCAAAACGCTTCCGCCTCCCACCTTCCGTCGCCGCCGCCGCCTCCACTTCCGCGATGGCCACGGAGCCGTCGTCGTCGTCCGCTACGGCACCAGCGCTAGCCGTCACCTCTGCGCCGTCAATATCGGTGCCCTTCATGGTCGCCCAGGAGCTGTCCCTGGGAGTCTCGACCACGCCTCTCTTCACGGCGCCACTCACGCTCGCCGCCGCGAGCCCTGGCCTCTCGACGGCCGCGCCGTTCATGGCGCCGCTGACGGTCACCAGCGCGGCTATGGCCGCGATGCAATCTGCTCCTGCCGTCCCTCACTTGGCCGCGATGCCATCAGCTCCTTCCGTCGCTCATCCGGCGTTGCCGCCGATCATCAACCTGACATCGGCAATAACCATCAAGCTGACAAGTACAAACTACTTGTTCTGGAGGGCCCAAGTCGGTCCCCTGCTGCGCAGCCATCTCCTCATGGGGTACGTGGATGGATCGGCGCCCTGCCCGCTGCCCACATCGTCGCCGAGCATGGTGGCGCTCTGATGTCGCAGCCAAACCCGGCCCATCAGCACTGGGTTCAACAAGACCAAGCCATCCTCACGGCGTTTGTCTCGTCCATGACTGAGAACGTTGTTGGCATGGTTCTCTTTGCTGCCACCGCGCGCGAGGCCTGGGAGACGTTGAGCGGCGCCTTTGCCTCGACGTCCATCGCGCGCTCTTCCGGCATCCGGCAGCAGATGGCCGATCTCAAGAAGCATGACCTTACCATCACGGTGTACTTTCATCGGATGAAGACCCTCGCCGACGAGCTGACAAGCATCGGCATGCCTCTCCGCAACGCGGAGTTTGTTTCGTACATCCTCGCTGGCCTCGACGGCGATTATGACGCCCTCTACGAGGTCGTCAATGCTCGCAACTCCGACATCTCAACGCAAGACCTGTTTGCACAGCTGCTGGCCACGGAGCATCGTATGGCCTCGCGTCGTTCTGCATCAACCGGCACGCACTACCCTGCAGCACACGCTGCGGCCTATGCCGGTGCCAATGTTGCTGCTTTCGGTGCTGGACGTGGTGGCGGTGGTGGTGGTTACAGACCCGCTTACCGCCCGGAGCAGCGCCCGCCTTCTCCAAGCACAAGCAGGATGGCGCCTTCGTCGAGAACGTCTGGCAATGGCAAGAAATCTCGGATCACATGTCAGCTCTGTGGCATACCAGGGCACACGTCTTCCAGGTGCTTCAAGCGCTTCAACCGGGACTTCTTGGGCATCGGCAATGATGGCAGTGGCACGGAGCGCCAAGTCGCCATCGCCATGCAGGCTGCTGCTCAAGGCAATGGTGGTGGTAATCAACAGGTTGTTGACCCGGCGTGGTACGCGGATTCGGCTGCTACACATCATATCACGCATGAACTCGAGAAGCTGACTGCGCGGGAACCCTATCACGGCACCGACCAGGTTCATGCGGCAAATGGAATAGGTATGCGTATTCATAATATTGGTCATGCAATTCTTCCTACTCCGTTGTCTAAACCATTAAATCTGAATCGTGTCCTTCATGTTCCTAATGCCACTCGCAATCTTTTATCCATGAGCAAACTTTCACAAGATAATAATGTGTTTATTGAACTTCATCCTAATGATCTTTTTGTAAAGGATCGGGACACGAGGGAACCCATTCTTAGAGGTCGTTGCCATGGTGGTCTATACGAGATTAAAGCTCCTGTTATCAAGCAAGCTCTCAGCAGTGTCAAGGTGTCGCGTGATACGTGGCACAGTCGCCTAGGTCATCCAGCGTTGCAAGTTGTTCAACATGTTCTTCGTAGCCATGATTTACCGTCTACCATAGAGTCCAATAAAAATAAAGCAGTGTGTGATGCTTGTCAACAAGGCAAAAGCCATCAGTTGCCTTTCTCCTTGTCAACTCGTGTAACGCAATTTCCTTTAGAGATCATTTATTCAGATGTGTGGGGCCCTGCCCAAAACTCTATCAGTGGACATCGTTTTTATGTGAGCTTTGTTGATGCTTACAGTCGTTTTACTTGGCTATATTTGCTGAAGCACAAATCTGATGTTTATGATGTATTCATTCAGTTTCAGAAACATGTTGAACGCCTCCTTAATCGCAAAATTGTGCATGTCCAAACAGATTGGGGTGGCGAGTATGAAAAACTCCACCCTTTCTTTCACAACCTAGGCATCTCGCATCGTGTGTCATGTCCACACACTCATCAACAAAACGGCACTGCTGAGCGTAAACACCGTCACATCGTTGAGACCGGTCTTACTTTACTTGCACATGGCTCAGTTCCATTGCATTACTGGAGTGATGCATTCTCCACAACCTGTTTCCTTATAAATAGGCTTCCTAGTCGCACCATCGACATGAAAACTCCACTTGAGCGTCTTCTTAATGAAACTCCCGACTATACCTTTTTTAAGGTGTTTGGTTGCGCATGTTGGCCTCACCTTCGAGCATATAACACACACAAACTTGATTTTCGTTCGAAGAAGTGTGTCTTCTTAGGCTATAGCTCATTACACAAAGGATATAAATGCCTCCACGTTCCATCAAATCGAGTTTATATCTCGAGGGACGTGGTCTTTGACGAGAATTGTTTTCCCTTTTCCAACATGCCATCGTTCGCTCTTTCTCCACCGGTCACCGAAAATGCTTTACTTTCTGCTGACCAATTTATGGATATTGCATATGCGCCGCCTTTGCTCGCTAATCATGACTGGACGTGCCGCTCGACTGGAGATCATTACGCCGGAGACACATGATCACGTTCCGGAGACACATGATCACGTTGATCATGGTCACGTTGCTCCTGCCGTTGCTGTGCATGGCATGCATGGCTCCTCCTCGAGTTCAGCGCCATGTGGACCTGCTCCATGCACGACCGCACCACAGATTCTCCTGCATGCCCCCGAGCGGCCAACTCCAGCGACTCCTGTCCATGCTCACAAGCGGCCCTCACATGCAGGCGACATGCATGCGCCAACATCTCCACATGCGCCTGCAGTCCGATCGCCCATGCGCGACGCTGAGCTAGGGTCGTCCGCGACATCTCCCCGGTCCCCGGTGTGTCACGACTCCGGCTCATCTCCGTCGCCAGCTGAGTCACCTGAACCATCACTTATACTTGATCAGCCAGTGGATCATGTTGGTCCTGTCACTCGTCTCAGCCGTGGTATTCGTCAGCCCAGAAAAATTACGGATGGTACAGTTGCTTGGAACACTGTTTTGGCTGCTCGTTCGGCATCACTTGCTACAGCCGAGCCCCGGGATTATCGTGAGGCGCTCAATATTCCTCACTGGCGTTCCGCGATGGAGACGGAATTTTCAGCACTGCAGGCTAATGGTACGTGGACATTGGTTCCTCCAGTTTCTGGTGTTAATCTTATTGACTCTCGTTGGGTTTTTAAAGTTAAACTGCATGCTGATGGATCTATTGAGCGGTATAAGGCGCGTCTTTTTGCTAAAGGGTTTAAACAGCGATATGGTCTCGACTATGAGGAGACGTTCAGTCCTGTGGTCAAGCCTGCGACTGTCCGTTTGTTGCTCTCCCTGGCTCTTTCTCGTGGATGGCATCTTCGTCAGCTGGATATACAGAATGCTTTCCTCAATGGATTTCTTGATGAGCAGGTATATATGAGACAACCTCCTGGTTTTGCTGATCCCAACAAACCAGATCATTACTGTCACCTTGTGAAGTCTTTGTATGGACTTAAACAGGCTCCTCGCGCTTGGCATGCGCGTCTCAGTTCAGTCCTTGGCACTTTGGGATTCTCACCGTCCGCTGCCAATACGTCCCTCTTTATACTTCATCGATCTGATGTGACTATTTATCTATTGGTCTACGTTGATGATATCATTGTCATTAGTTCGACAGCGTGTGCCATTCCCCGTTTGATTGCTGAGCTTCGGTCTGAGTTCTCTGTCAAGGATCTTGGTGTCCTTCATTATTTTCTGGGGATTGAGGTGCACTCTCCGTCCTCTGGGAGTCTCCTTCTTCGACAGCGTAAGTATGCCCTTGAGCTTCTTGCACGTGCTAGTATGTTGAAGTGTAGTCCTGCCACTACTCCTATGTCTTCGACAGAGCGCTTGTGTAGTTCTGATGGTGATGTTCTCTCAGCTGAGGAGGCTACTCAGTATCGCAGTATTGTTGGTGGCCTTCAATATCTCACTGTGACACGTCCTGATTTGTCCTTTGTTGTCAATAAGCTGTGTCAGTACCTTCATGAGCCTCGCACTTCTCATTGGTCGGCTGTCAAGCGCATTCTTCGATATGTGCGCTTCACTATTGACAGTGGTCTACAGTTCCGGTCTTCCTCTTCGACCTTGCTCTCTGCGTTCTCAGATGCTGGCTGGGCAGGCAATCCGGATGATCGGCGATCAACGGGGGGATATGCTATATTTTATGGAGGTAATTTGATCGCCTGGAGTGCTCGCAAGCAGTCTACAGTTTCCAGGTCTAGCACCGAGTCTGAGTATAGAGCTCTTGCTAATGCTACAGCAGAGCTTGTCTGGGTTCAGTCTTTGTTGCAAGAGCTTGGTGTCAACCAAGCTCAACCTCCAGTCTTATGGTGTGATAACATTGGTGCAACATATCTGTCGGCAAACCCAGTTTTTCATGCAAGAACGAAGCATATCGAGGTGGACTTTCACTTTGTTCGTGAGCGTGTGTCTCAGAAACAACTACAGATTCGGTTCATCTCCTCCAAAGTCAGGTTGCGGATATCTTCACCAAACCACTCCCATTGCCGTTGTATGAGCATTGTAAACGCAATCTCAATCTTCTGTTGCCGGTTGAGATTGAGGGAGGGTGATAGAATACGTATTTCTGTATATACGTATAGGTTAGATATATTGTACCTAACCCTTGTAATCTGATCTATATAATGGAAAGTCAAAGCCGGCCCTTGTGTGCCGTGCGACCCACCTATCTCTCTCTTTCAATCTAGGTTTTCAACGCTGGCAGCGGTCACCTCACCGGCGGTTGCGGAGGACCGACGCCGTCAGTTCTTGCCAAGGCTCGTGCACACCCAACGGGTACCTTAACCAAAGTCGACATCGAGCAAGTTATTTTATTCGACTTGCCAACTGTTCTTACCAAAACTTGCTGCACTGATACTTGATAGTACTAGCTAGCCCCTTATAAACTGGGTCAATTCTATTCTATCTATTCGAGCGGTGGATATCGACCAGCTTAAACTAAAAAAAATAGATAGTAGTAGCTAACAAAACAATTGCCAAGTTGCTGCTAATCACGATCTGATCTGTGTAAAGCGAGTCCAGGTATTTCATGTAATCCACTAAACAGGGCCCTTAATTTGCAGCAACAAATGCATAGGTCGCCTGCTGCATCTTTAATTTTTATTCTTCTGTTGGTAGTTGCTATATGCTTCACGCTGTGTAGAAGCTCAGTTGACAATAGTCTTCATGTTTAAGTGCTTAGTAACATAATATAAACTCTGATCATTTTCTATCCAGCACGCAGCTGCAATTCCTGAAAGCATTCGCGCAGCTATGCGTGCAGTCCAGGAGCAGAAAGAGGATCTGTATGATCTGATTTCTCTGACGGAGATAGGTACTGGTGCTGAATCAGAAAACAGAGAGCTTCTCAAGACTCTTTCTGTACAGATTGAGCCAATACCAGATGACCCGCAATGGTTGGTGCAATATCAAACATACGCAGATACACATTATTGAAATGCTCTGTTTCTTCCACCTAATAATCCCATTTGACCTACCTGTAGGCGCGTGATGCGGGCATTGAAAAGGGCTGGAGACGTTACGAGCATAGCTAAAATTTTCTATGGTTTATTGCTAGGTGGTGTTTGTTTAGTTCTGTGGGACACTCCTGCAGAGGAAAATGAGGCATCTGGGACTGTTAACAAGAAAAAGCAACAAGTGGAGGCTACAAAAGAGACGGAGGTGGCTCATGTTTGATTGAAGGAGCACCAAGGATGATGTTAGGATATCAGCTTGCGCTCTAGCAAGCACTAAATATTATCACAATTCTGGGAATGTTTATCATCGGTTAGCTACAACCTGGGTACCACTTTATTGCTGTTGTTTAGCTATTTGGACGATCTCTGATCAACTGTGACTGTGATCTTGTGTGGCCAGATATGTCAATGTTCTGCAATTATTAGGTATGTTGAATCTTTTTTTTCAAACCATGCAGGAGAAATGCATGTATTCAATTAAGAAAAGAGGAAAGCCAAATCTCAGCGAAACAAACCTCCCGAGTTGCACTCCGCCCGAGCGACTCCGGAGGCGATCCTAGCCCAGCCGCCGGTCCTCCCTCTCCCGTGGTCCCTGGCCACGCCGTCGCCGACGCCGGCGACGGTGGCGGCCCTCCTCTCGGCGAAGGACGAAGGGGAGGTGAGGGTTTCGCGGCGGTGGCCTCACGGGCGGTGGTGGGGCGGCGGCGGCGGATCTAGATGGCGCGGCCCGAGGGCCGGGGCCTGTGGCCTGGGCGGCGAGTTGGCGGCGGCCGGCGGGAACTCCTCCAGGATCCTCCGGCGGCGCAGCGGCGGCCATGGATCTGGGCTCGTTCCAATCTGGGCTCGCCTCCAGCCATGGATGGATTTCATGGAGGCTTCGGCGGCTGCCTCCTACTTTGCTGCTCCGTCCGGCGGCGTGGGGGCCTGCTGGTGTGCTCGAATAAGGGGGCGGTCCTAGGGTTCATCTTGCAACAAGACGAAGTTCTGCCAGACGCCCGTCCTCCTTGATCTGGCCGGTGTGGCGAGTTCCGGAAGGCACCGCCGGCGAACTTTCATGTGCGTTTATGCCTGAAGATTGCTGGATCGGGTGGGATTCGATCATGCCCACGATTCTCCGTTAAGGAGCAAGCGGTATGAAGCTCTGCTATCTGTTGCCATCTTGGATGAAGTCAGAGGCGAAGAATGTCATGAAAGCTGAGATCGGAGGACTAGGAACGGTGATTTGACTCTTGGTGGCGATGAGGAACTGATGACGTGAAACACACGTTCGTTGGGAGACCCCAAGAGGAAGGTATGATGTAGTCAGCAGCAAGTTTTCCCTCAGAAAGAAACCAAGGTTATCGAACCAGTAGGAGCAGCAACTCTTCAGAAGGTTGTCAACGGCGCCAGAAAAATAGCTGTCGAGGGAGTCTGGACTGTTGACGTGGAATCTGCACACAACACAATCAAACTACTTTGCCCCAACGAAACAGTGAGGTTGTCAATCTCACTGGCTTGCTGAAAACAAAGGATTAAACGTATGGTGTGGAAAATGAGTATTAAATTGCAGAGAATGAAAAAGGAACAGTTTGCAGTTTGTGGTTGTTTAATCAGTGTAAAAGAATGGACCGGGGTCCACAGTTCACTAGTGGTGTCTCTCCATAAAAGATAACTAACATGTTGGGTGAACAAATTACAGCTGGGCAATTGACGAATAGTGAGCGCATGACAATGCATATACATGACATGTTGACTACTATGATATTTAATTGGGCATTACGACATAATACATAGACCGTTATCCAACAGCATCTATGACTAATAATCCACCGCCGGGTTGTCATCCGAGTCCCCCGTTGGTATTAAGTTGCAAGCAACGGATAATTGCATTAAGTAAAGTGCGTAATGTAAACAAACACATATGCCCGTGGACATAGCATCGTTAGGTTATCCCTAGTGGCAACAGCACATCCACAACCTTAGAACTTTCTGTCACTGTCCCAGGTTAAACGGAGACATGAACCCACTATCTAGCATAAATACTCTCTCTTGGAGTTACAAGCATCTACTTGGCCAAAGCATCTACGAGTAACGGAAAGCATGCAAGATCTTAAATAACATATAAGATAGATTGATAATCAACTTGACATAATATTCAATATTCATCGGATCCCAGCAAACACAACATGTAGCATTACAATAATATGATCTTGATCATGTAGGGCAGCTCACAAGATCTAAACATGATGGCACAAAGTGGAGAGACAACCATCTAGCTACTGCTATGGACCCGTAGTCCAAGGATGAACTACTCACGCATCACTCCGGAGGCAGGCATGGCGATGTAGAAGCCTCCGGTGACGATTCCCCTCTCCGGCAGGGTGCCGGGAAGAGGTTCTGAACCCTCCCGAGCTAGGGTTGACGACGGCGGCGTCTCTGGATCTTTTCGTGGATATTTGCTCAGGTACTTAGGGTTTTCGCGTCGGGGGGAATAAGTAGGCGAAAGGGCGGCGGCTGCGGACCCCCGAGGGGCCCACACCACCCTAGGGCGCGGCAGAGGGGGGCCCGCGCCCTAGGTGCGTGTGGCCTCCTGGTGGCCCTCCTCTGCTGCTCCTTCGCTCCGTCAGGCGTGTTCTGGAAAAATAGGCACCCCCGTGTAGTTTCGTCCAATTCCGAGAATATTTCCAGACTAGCTTTTCTGGAATACAAAAACAGCAGAAAACAGGAACTGGCACTTCGGCATCTTGTTAATAGGTTAGTCCCAAAAAATGTATAAAAGTGATATAAAGTAGATGCAAAACATGTAGCAATTGGTATAAAACAAGCATGGAACATCAAAAATTATAGATACGTTTGAGACGTATCAGCATCCCCAAGCTTAGTTCCTACTCGTCCTCGAGTAGGTAAACGATAAAAACAAAATAATTTTTGAGGTGACATGCTACCATCATAATCTTGATCATATAATATTGCAAGGCACATGTAAATGAATGAAGTGATCCAAGTCAATGGTCTATAATTTGCTACCAAATAGATAATGAGTAAACAATGAATCACACAAGCTAAACGTTTTCATGAATAGTACTTTCGAGACAAGCATCAAACAGTTTTGCATAAGTGTTAACTCATAAAGCAATAGTTTCTAATAAAAGGTATTTAATCAACACAAAGGAAGAATTTAGTTTCAGCATTTGCTTCAACTTTCAACATATTTATCTCATGGATATTGTCAACACAAAGTAGTATAACAAGTCCAATACATTGCATATAACGCATGTTGTAACAAAGTTGACACTAGTGTTTGCTTGTGGAAGACAGAAAGAATAGGAAAACTGACTCAACATAAAAGTAAAAGAAAGGCCCTTCGCAGAGGGAAGCAGGGATTAAATCATGTGCTAGAGCTTTTAGGTTTTTGAAAGCATATAGAGATTGCATAAAATATTTGATACTCCTCCCAACCTTGCTAACACAAGCCATGGCTAACCGAATCCTCGGGTGCCTTCCATCAATCACATACCATGGAGGAGTATCTATTTTTGAGAGGTGTTTGTTAATTGTCAACGAATGGTAGCGGGTGAGAACAGTATTCTACCTGTCGAACGGACTTTTAAGAGCGGCTCCCATGAAGGACGTTATTTCTACCAGCAAGGCAGATCATCCCTCTTTCTCTTTGGTTTACACACATTCAGGTATTTCACTGTTTGTCATTGCTTACTGATGAATCAGGGCAAAAGTGTGAAGAGAATTAATTGGTTAAAGTTGTAATTAATTGGGACTGGGCACCCCGTTGCCAGCTCTTTTTGCAAGTTATTGGATAAGCGGATGTATATGCCACTAGTCCAGGTGTAAAAGTCCATTCAACAAATAGAATAAAGAATAACCACACTAATTCCTCATGAGCTAGTAAACATTGACACAAAAAGGGAATAATAACATTTTGAATAATTTAAAGGTAGCACATGAAAAATTTACTTGGAGTGGCAAGGAAATACCACATATAGGTAGTTATGGTGGACACAAATGGCATGGATTTTGGCTCAAGGATTTGGATGCACGAGAAGCATTCCCTCTCAGTACAGAGTTTAGGCTAGCAAGGTTATGTAAGCAAACAAGAATATCAACCCGTACACCAAGTTTTATATGACAAACATATTGCAAACGTTATAAGACTTCATACCGTCTTCCTTGTTAACCAAACCCTGTTATTAGAAAATATCTAGACCTTAGAGATACCACCGATGCAAACCAAATTTTCAACAAGCTTTACGGTAGTTCTTCACTAATAGGCTTAACTCATGTGATGCACAATTTAATCATGATCTACTTGTTAACTCAAAACAATTGACAAGCATCAAGTTATCCATTTTAGTGATCTACAAGATTAAGCAAGTTTTTCCTTATACCAATTACCACATGCAACATTTTCTGAACCAACCAAACACCAATCAATTTATTTCATCAACTCTCCAAACAAATATAAGTGAAGCAAGAGAGTACTTTCTACAAAAGAAAGCTAATAGCTCTGACAAGAGATACATGAAAACAAGAGCTAAAAGCTGAACAGCGCTAGATATGAATACTCAACAAATATAAGTGAAGAATAGGAGTATTCTCATGAAAAAGCGGAGCGTGTCTCTCTCCCAATCAAGAATGCTAGGGTCCAGTCAAGCTTTATTGAAAATAAAAGTGCAATACTGAAAATAAAAGCACACAGACGCTCCAAGAAAAGCACATATGATGTGAAAGAATTAAAATATAGTTTCACTAGAGATGACCTGATAATTTTGACGATGAAGAAGGGGATGCCTTGGGCATCCCCAAGCTTAGACGCTTGAGTCTTCTTGAAATATGCTGGGGAGATCCATGGGAGCCTCCCCAAGCTTAAGCTCTTCACTCTTCTTGATCCTATTATATCATCCTTCTCTCTTGACCCTTGAAAACTTCCGTCACACCAAACTCAAAGTAGATCTCATTAGAGGGTTAGTGCATAATCAAAAATTCACATGTTCTATAAAGACGCAATATGATTTGTTACTTTAAACATTAGCTACAGCCACTGATGTTATGTGAAGCTCTTCCACCCAAAAAAGAATTTCACTCAACACTAGTAAAAGAGAGAATGCAAAATAAAAAGGCATAATCTGTCTAAAACAGAACAGTCCGCAAAGACGAATTTTTTCAAGGCACTTACGACGCTCAGATCGAAAACTCTGAACTAATGAAAGTTTCAGACATTCATAAAGATTACGCACAAAAATTTCAGATTTAATTAACAATCTGGTGATTTTAGGAATTTCGTACAGTGAACAGCAAAAATCTGTTTCTGCGCAGCAATCAAAATTAAGCATCATCTTAACATTAGAGGCTACTCTTGGCACAACAATGCGAGAAAATAAAGATACAAAGGAGTTGCTACAGAAGTAAACAACTCCTTGACTAATACTGAAAATAAAAGATAATGGGTTGCCTCCCAAAAGCGCTTTCTTTTAATGCCTTTTAGCTAGGCTAGAAGATTTTAATGATGCTCTCATAAGAATAAGAGTTGAAAAACAAAAGAGAGCATCAAGAGGCAAATATCAAACACATTTAAGTCTAACCCACTTCCTATGCAAAGGAATCTTGTAACAAAATAAATTATTGAAGCATAAAGCAACTAGCATAGAAAGATGAAACAAATATAGCTTCAAAACTTTCAACATAAAGAGAGGTGTTTTAGTAACTTGAAAACTTTTACAACCATATTTTCCTCTCTCATAATAACTTTCAGTAGCATCATGAACAAACTCAATAATATAACTATCACATAAAGCATGCTTTTCATGATCTACAAACACATAATTTTTATTAAGCTAAAAAACAGTAGGGTTATCAAACCCACTTTTGACAATAGTAGTATAATTAATATCATTAGGCAATATAGGACCATCATCAAGAGCATTATCATATATAACATTAGGGAGCACATTTTTACTTTCTGCAATTTCCTCTTTTACTTGAGTCAAGGAGGATGTTACTTCAAATTTATCAAAAAAGATATTTCAATAGAATCATGACATTCAACAATATAGCATTCTTCCTCCTTAGGTAGGCATGGAGGGTAATTATATAATGTAAGAGTTAAAGAGTTACTGTCATTAGAAGGTAGATCCTCCTTTTGTTCATCACTCTCTTCCTCTTTTTCATCAAATGAGCTTTCAGCTTCAGCAATTTCTTCTTCCACATTTTCCTGCAAGGCATTAGTCTCTTCTTTATGAGGAAAAATCCTCTTGACATGTTCAGTAATATAAGAATTTTCATCCTTATAGTTATCAAAACAATATTTAAGTATAGCAAGACTTTCAGATTTATAAGGGGCATCAATTTTATGCTCAAGATAAGAACTAATTTCAAGTGCACCCTTAAAGACAATAAATTCTTCCATCCTTTCTACCTCATAAGCATTATAGTAACCTTTAACATAAGAAGCTAAGGTTTCATTTTCATTACAAGCACATTGGAAAGGAAAGTGTTTAGACTTCCTATGACAATCAGATTCATTAAAGCAAAAAGATTTGCCAAATATATAGCATAAATTTCTAGCATATTCCTCTAGTTGATTTAACAATTTCCATAAGTACATCCCTTTTTGTGACAAGCGGTAATTCCTATAATATCTTCGTTCATCTTCCGTGGACCCACCTTGCCAACAAGATCTAGTTTCATAGAGATAAGCCATTGATAGCAAATAAACAACTAGACATAATAACAAACCGAAATAAACTAAATGCAAGTAACTAATTTTTTTTGTTTTTGATAATTGAAAGCAAACAAGATAAAATAAAATAAACTAAGCAAGACAAAAACAAAGTAAAGAGATTGGAAGCGTGAAACTCCCCTTGCAGAAGACTGCTGTCTCCCCGGCAACGGCGCCAGAAAAATAGCTTGATGACGTGAAACACACGTCGTTGGGAGACCCCAAGAGGAAGGTATGATGTAGTCAGCAGCAAGTTTTCCCTCAGAAAGAAACCAAGGTTATCGAACCAGTAGGAGCAGCAACTCTTCAGAAGGTTGTCAACGGCGCCAGAATAGCGGAGTCACTGTTGACGTGGAATCTGCACACAACACAATCAAACTACTTTGCCCCAACGAAACAGTGAGGTTGTCAATCTCACGGCTTGCTGAAAACAAAGGATTAAACGTATGGTGTGGAAAATGAGTATTAAATTGCAGAGAATGAAAAAGGAACAGTTTGCAGTTTGTGGTTGTTTAATCAGTGTAAAAGAATGGACCGGGGTCCACAGTTCACTAGTGGTGTCTCTCCATAAAAGATAACTAACATGTTGGGTGAACAAATTACAGCTGGGCAATTGACGAATAGTGAGCGCATGACAATGCATATACATGACATGTTGACTACTATGATATTTAATTGGGCATTACGACATAATACATAGACCGTTATCCAACAGCATCTATGACTAATAATCCACCGCCGGGTTGTCATCCGAGTCCCCCGTTGGTATTAAGTTGCAAGCAACGGATAATTGCATTAAGTAAAGTGCGTAATGTAAACAAACACATATGCCCGTGGACATAGCATCGTTAGGTTATCCCTAGTGGCAACAGCACATCCACAACCTTAGAACTTTCTGTCACTGTCCCAGGTTAAACGGAGACATGAACCCACTATCTAGCATAAATACTCTCTCTTGGAGTTACAAGCATCTACTTGGCCAAAGCATCTACGAGTAACGGAAAGCATGCAAGATCTTAAATAACATATAAGATAGATTGATAATCAACTTGACATAATATTCAATATTCATCGGATCCCAGCAAACACAACATGTAGCATTACAATAATATGATCTTGATCATGTAGGGCAGCTCACAAGATCTAAACATGATGGCACAAAGTGGAGAGACAACCATCTAGCTACTGCTATGGACCCGTAGTCCAAGGATGAACTACTCACGCATCACTCCGGAGGCAGGCATGGCGATGTAGAAGCCTCCGGTGACGATTCCCCTCTCCGGCAGGGTGCCGGGAAGAGGTTCTGAACCCTCCCGAGCTAGGGTTGACGACGGCGGCGTCTCTGGATCTTTTCGTGGATTTTTGCTCAGGTACTTAGGGTTTTCGCGTCGGGGGGAATAAGTAGGCGAAAGGGCGGCGGCTGCGGACCCCCGAGGGGCCCACACCACCCTAGGGCGCGGCAGAAGGGGGGCCCGCGCCCTAGGTGCGTGTGGCCTCCTGGTGGCCCTCCTCTGCTGCTCCTTCGCTCCGTCAGGCGTGTTCTGGAAAAATAGGCACCCCGTGTAGTTTCGTCCAATTCCGAGAATATTTCCAGACTAGCTTTTCTGGAATACAAAAACAGCAGAAAACAGGAACTGGCACTTCGGCATCTTGTTAATAGGTTAGTCCCAAAAAATATAAAAGTGATATAAAGTAGATGCAAAACATGTAGCAATTGGTATAAAACAAGCATGGAACATCAAAAATTATAGATACGTTTGAGACGTATCAGGAACTTGCTTGGAGGTTCATGACTCGTATGCAGCGGTATGGAAGTGGGGGCGACAACACAGGTGAAGTTCAAAGTTCTACCTTTCAGGGTGAAAATCCAAGGTCTGGCCTTAATTGGTTGTGCCTGACAATGGCCTTGTTGAAGACATTTTTTAAGAGCGGGGACTATCTCCAGGGTGAAAACCCAAGATCTCGATCGGGCGACGACGGCGCTTGTGCACTGTTTCCTTCTTGAAGGCGTTGCTTTTGGAGAGATTGGACATCAGGTGTTGTTTTGGTGTTGGTTGTGCTGCTGCTACAAGGACTGTAACTCTGTAGCGGGACTTTTCTTTTTTAGTTTTCTTCTTTTTATTGTCTTTCGGCTGTGTGCATCCGTAATACCTTCGGTTATTACGTTATTGCAGAAACTGGGTGTATTTGGTATCTTCGTGATATTAATATATACTCTTTATCTAAAAAAAGAAGAAGATTAAAAAAAACTGACCATCAAGGCGACACAAGGATGCCAAAACTCCCGCTATATTGAAACTACCAGCACTACTCCTCCCTTGTGCCACCTTCCGTTTCTCAATGTGCTCAATGACAAGATTGAACGAATTCTCAAATACCCTACCGTTTCTCTCACGCCGGATGGACCAGGTGGTAAGGGCATCTCCAGCCGTTCGGCCCCCCGGCCGAAAAAACGGCGCCTTTTTGGACGGCCTGGGGGACGCCGGCGCTATTTGACGCCATAGGTTCGGCGATTTCCTAGCCGTGCCCAAACCAGAATTGGGCCGAAAATTTAAAAAAAAAACAATTGGGCGAAATTCATCAAACATAAGCGAAATTCGTTAAACTTAGTCGAAATTCATACTATATAGGCGAATTTCGCATTGGTCATTACATAATATAAGCTTAAAACTTAAACATAAACTAAAACACGGCGATCTACATGCCCAGCTGGCTGTAGAACGCCGTGTAGTCGCCGCCGTCGTCTCGTCGTCGTCGCTCGTGGCGCGCCGCCGCCGAAGTGTCTCGGACCGGCCTCGTTGTTGTTGGCGCCGCCGCCGAACCACGCGCCGTCGTCGTCGCTGTCGTCGAGGACGATCACCTCGCCGCTCGCCTGACGAGGGGGAGTAGGAGGCCGGCGTGCGGCGGCGCGACGGCGGTTGGCCGCTGCCTCGTCGAGAAGGCACTGCTGGAGCGCAATCTCCTCCTGGGCGTGCTGGTTGCACGACCATTCGAAGATGAACTCGTCCGAGCACTCCTCGGCGCCGACCATGGGCGGCGCGACGTCCTGCATGGAGGCGGTGACGGCGTTCTGCTCGCCGGGGAATTCCTCGTCGTCGTCCGGCGCCTCCGCCTTGATGGCCGCCCGGACGTACTCCGGTGGCGCCACCCACTCCACCGCCGCCTTCTTCTTCTTGGAGGTGGCGCCGCCGGTGCCAGGCTCCTTCTTGGGCCTGACGAGGCGAAGGTGGCCTTGGGGCGGCGACGGTGCGCGGCGCTCGTTGATGCGAATCCCGCCGCTGGGCCTTCTTGGCGGCGACCGGACGCGGCGCCCGGAGTTGAGGACGACGCCGCGCGGCGTGTCCTCCGGCTCGGGCTTGACCCGAGCGAGCGCCGGCGTGTGCGGGGACCCGCTGGAGAGCGGGCCAGAGGAAGACGACGAAGACGTCGTCCCCATCCTCCTGGGCAGCCAGGAGGTGAAGTGGCGTCGAGGCGTCGGCGCCTGGCGCGGCGGCATGGTGAGCCGGGGCTGGTTCCCGGCGTGGATGTGCTCGAGGACGTACGCGAGGGTACGCCCTCGCCCGCTCCACCACTGCTTCCGCCCGCCGGCGTACTTCCGGCCGGCGACGGGGCCGTTGTTGTTGTTGGTGTCCTCCAGCTCGCGGCGGTGGCGCTCTTGGAAGTATGCCGTCCAGAAGGCGGAGTTCGCCGGATCCCAGCGCGGGTCCGCCGCCTGCTCTTCGGAGAGCCCGGCGAGGACGTCCTGGATTGCGTAGACGCGATCCGCTCCTTCTGGCGGCGGCGGAACGGGGACGCCTCCGGCGCTCAGGCGCCAGTCGCCGGGGACCCGCATGTCCGGCGGCGTAGGGTACCCGGCCTCGTACAACATGCGGGCCTCCTCCGGGTGCAGGAAACGCTGGCCGAAGCCGTTCGCCGCAGCTTCGTCTCCGGGTATCGCTCGGCCATTGCTGTTGCTCGGGGGAAGGAGAGAGATGGAGAGATAGGGGAATGGTGTGCCTTGCCACTGCGAGATGGGGGAATAAATAGGCGCAGGGGAGGCGAGACGGTGGCGCGTCATTACTCTGGCGCGTGGCAACCGACTGGACACGTCGGCCGTCGCTGAACGGCGCGGCAGTCCCGGCCATTACTCCAGCAGGCTTTTGACCAGCGCGGGAGCCGAGGAGATGACGACGAAGCGTTTTTCCACCCGTGATTCCGCGCCATTTCGCCTATCTCGCTGACAGCTCTGGCCCACATTCCTTTTCGCGCCATTTCGCCCCCCAGGCCGAACCCGTGGGCTGGGTTTGGCCTGGGAGCGCCGGCGCAATTTTCCCGCCGATCCGGCGCTATTTGGGCTCCTGGGGGGGCCGACTGGGTGAAAAACGCGCTCCCAGGCCATTTCGGCGCTTTTTTGGGCCTGGGGGGGCGGCTGGAGATGCCCAGTGAGTTAGCGTTGCTCTGTTTAATCCGTTGTAAGAAGAAATTTCTAAAGCGTCGAACACAAAATTTGAAGCACAGAATATACAACGATCCAGTTGCAGGTTAAAAGCATCTACTGTGCAAAACTATCAGCAAACTGGAAGCCCCGAGAGTCGGAAGAAAAAGGGGGAAAAGGAGGGAAAATAAATGAGGAAAAGATGAGAAAAAAGGGAAAATTAGAAGGGAAATAAAATAAAGAAGAGGTAGAAAATTTGAAAAATAAAACTTAAAGAATGCATTTGAGATTCTTTCACTGGTTAGTGACTGACAAACCATACTTGGAGTACCAACTAGCGAGCTAATCGGGCGGGCCTATGTGTCATGGGAAGTAGGAAGGACCGAAGGAGGAAATGATGGGGCTAGGTGGAGGCTACACGTGTCTCCGGCGACACGACGAGGCGAGGCTGCTGCTGCTTGTGTACCTGGACACGACCTGCCCCTCGGTCGTTCATCTCCTGCTGTAGCCGCTCTGTGCCTACTGCGACCCGATCACAAGCGCGCCGATCCGAGGAACAGTAAACTGGAAAGAAAAAGGGCGGCCTCTCTTCCGGTCCATCACCTGTCCGTCCGTCCTCTTTTGTCGAGTTAATTGCACCACTGGTCACACATCTCGTCCGCTATGTGCAGTTAGGTCACACATCTGGAAAACCGGATTATTTGGTTACACATCTGGAAAACCGGTGCATTTAAGGTCACAAACCGGATATGTCATCCGGTTTTGGATATTAGGAGGGCTGTTTTGCAAAAATGTCATGCCATGTAGGTGTTCGATGAAATGCCGCGCAGGACCGTGGTGTTTGGAGCATGCCCAGGAGCTCCCGAGCGAATCTGCTGTACGAATTTATCGCTGCACGTGGTGCTGTGTACGCGAGTATCACGAGTTAACTGAAACACGGACATTCCAGACTTTCTCTCCTCTCCACCGCTCCTCTGCTTTGAGAGTCGTCTTCTCCTTTTTCTCCGCCTCGCCGACTCGCTCCTCGTTCCTCTCCGGCGGTGCTGCCGCTCGCGTGGACTTGGATTCGCAGCTTGGCATGTATATAGTAGTCGTAGCTTTGTTTTAGTCCTTGTGCTAGGTGTTACCGTCATGGCGTCTTTGCTTGAGGGTAGGACGGTGGATCTCGGCGGCCAGATCCGCCGCGCCGTGGCTTCCGTCCGCTTCGCTGCATCTCGCTGGTGGCAGGCGGATTGCAAGGAGGTGGAAGGAATCCTGCATCCCTCCTAATAAGGTGCGCAGAGGAAGCATGGAGATGGGGTTCCCCGAGCAGCCCTGCCTCTTCGCCGTTCTTTCGCTCCTCGCAGTGGTATTCCCGTGGTGGGAATCGAAGGCGGCGGCGATGCGGAGTACTTGCGGCTTCTTCATAAAGGTCGGGTCCCTGATCTTCTCTACCGGCGATTTTCTTCTCTGTCTGCCTCCTCCGAATCGTGGCGGGTTACTGGAGTTTGATGGCGGGCTTGCTCATACGGTCAAGCGGCAGAGGATTGGGTTCTTTAGTGGAATTTCTGCTGAGGAGGAGCTAGTTCTTCTAAGCCGCAGTGGCTGCGGGACGAGGAGCTGGCGAATTGGATCTGAAGTTCCACGGGGAGATTCGACTGCGTATTGCGAGTTCATCAATGACGGCGAGCTCGCGCTGCTGTTCTTCCTGGCTGAAGGGCACTTCGTGCTGTGGTGCCTTGAGCGCCATAGCTTCTGCAACCTCCAGGGCGTGCCAATTCGGAGGCCCTTCATCAGTTCCGTTGCGACATCCATCGTCGCTCCGTCGCCAAGTGGTTTCGTCCCCAGTGTTGGCGCTGACGGCCGCTGCGTCGAACTGTTCGTCGTCGGTGGTTAGGACTTGATTGCACTCTTTTTTCTTTAGTTAAGGTCCTTTTTGTAATAGCCAGGGATTTGGTTGTAATTTTTTTTCCTTGAGGTCCTTGATGTAATTTGTAAGCCCACCGAGTAATACAGTCTGAACCCTTCGGGGTCCTTCTCCTTGTTCAAAAAAAAAACGAGTTAACTGAAACTCACAAGTGACCAAGCTAGCTGCTTGGCTGGCAAGAGTACAGTACCGAGCAATCATCGAGCCCCTGGATGTATACTGTAGGTATTTTTGGCTAGCATGCATGCTTCCCTGTGTCGGCCATGGCGTTTTCCGACCCAACTGTGAAGAGGCTTCAAAGCTAGCAGAAAATAATTGGCGTGGCCAGGTTCACCGTCTGCAGCGCCGTGCCGCACACTTGCGACCGAGCACGCGGTTGGCAATGACTGCTCGGTCGGTGCCAGTGGACCAGACCACTATCGATTTATCGAACTAGATAGGACTGCTGTCAGTCCACCCCACCTAGCTAGATTTGTGTCCGTGATCGATCCGTGGACGCGTCGGTGCAGTCAGTCAGTGGCTCAGTGCAGCTCACACGCGCGTGCTGCTCACTCCACCTCCGCGGCTGCAGTAGGGCTATTTGGACAATCTCTGATAAACTATAACTGTGATCTTGTGTTCATGATATGTCAATGTTCTGCATTTATTAGATTTGTTGAATATTTTTTTCAAGCCATGGAGAAGAACTGAATGTATTAATAAATTAAGAAAAGAGGAAAGCCAAACTACGGCTGAAGAGGACGATAAAAAGGGGAACACGACCCAAGCGACCTCGAAGTTAGAAGAAAAAAGGAGAATAAGATTTTTTTTTAAAGACAGTCAAGATGACACAAGGATGCCAAAACTCCAGCTAAATTGAAACAGACCATAACTACTCCACCCTTATCTCACCTTCCGTTTCCCAATAATGCTCAATGAAAGATTGAACGAATTCTCAGAATTCCCTACCGTTCTCTCACACCAGATGGACCAGGTGGTAAGTATTACTAGTGAGTTTAGCGTTTCTCTGTTTAATCCGTTGTAAAAGGAATTTTCTAACCTGGACGTCTTCCCCTTTCCTGTCACGTAGCCGAGAGGGGCGATTTGTGCAACCTCCTTGCTGATCCACCTTCCCATCGTCGATTCGCTAGATCCCTCGCTCTCCGGCGGCCGCCTCGGCGGCGGGAGGGTGGGGATCTCCGTCTCACGTATGTGTATAGCGTAGCCCAGTAGGGTTTGCTCCCGGCGACGCCATGGAGGTGGAGGTTTCGTCGGTGAGTTTTTTGGTGCAGGTGGGCGTCCCCTTCGACGACGGAGCTCCGTGAGTTCTGTGGTGGCTCGCCTGCTCCTCGGTACTCGCAGATCTACGATCTGTGCTGTGCTCAGCTCCCCGGCCGGATCCCAGGCGACGGTGGATCTGGTTCTGTGAAGCTCAAGCTGCTGGTGGTGCTGGATGGCGAAGATTCCGGCGGAGTGGGTGGAGGCTCTCCGAAGTTCGAGGCCCGACCTTCCCGTCCGCTCGGGAGGTTCTCCGATCCAAGGCATCAGGGAGGACGAGCGGCGGCGCGCCGTCGGCACGTCCTGCTCCGCGATGGCGTCTTCGAGTTGCAGAGGGACTGCGATGTAATTTTGATCTTTGTTGTTTCTCTGTAATGCTTATCCGGTAATCGTCAGCGGCTTTCCGCAAAAAAAAAGGAATTTTCTAACGCGCTGAACACAAAATTTTAAGCACGGAATATGCAACGACGCAGTTGCAGGTCAAAAGCATCTACTGTGCAGAACTATCAGGCGAACTGGAAGCTCGGAGAGTCGGAAGAAACTGGGAAAAAAGAAGGAAATATTCACGAAAAGATGAGAAAAAAGGAAAAAAATAGGGAAATAAAATAAGGAAGAGATGAGAAAATGCAAAAAAATAAAATTTAAGAATAAGGGTGATGTTAGGATATCAGCATGATTTCCAGCAAGGACTATGTATTATCACAATTCTGTACAATGTTTATCAGCGGTTAGCTACAATCTGGGCACCACTTTACTGTTGTTGCCGTCCGTCCTCTTTGTCTTTCCCGATCTACTGCCGGCGTTGCGTTCGACCGTTCAATTTGTTTTTAGTGGATGCATGGTCTCGACCAATCTCGTACAAGCACACGGATTGTGCTTGTTTCGGATTGCTATGAGCCGTTGGATCGCGTACCGATCGTTGGATTGTCCTCTGGTTCTAGATGCTAGCTGCTCCTATTACGATGTCGCTGCTCTACTAGTACGGATGGTCTAAAAGCCTGCTCCTGACATGCATGTAGCAGAAGGCACCAAAAATTATTGACTGGCACCCATCTCTCTCATCCGCGCTGATCCCGAGCAAGGCAAGCCTGCCCCGACTGATCGTCGTCTCATCTTTTCCTTTGGCTCCACTCCGATCTGGAGCTGCAGCATCGCGTTCGTCTTTTAATATAGTTCCGGTTCCTATCTCTCACCCGGTTTCAAATCAAAAGCACGGTGAACTGAATGTGAAAACAAAATGATTTGACAGTGGGTATATCTGCACCTACGAGTCAAAACAGATTTCCCTTGCCGTTATATACACCGCGCTCTATTTCACTCGACCTAGCTGATACAATTAACTAGGGATTTTTTTCCTTTTCGTTTTTGACCGAGAGAGACCCCAACCAATTTGTTTTTTTAGTGATGCATGTCTCGACCAATCACGTACAAGCACACGATTGTGCTTGTTTCGGATTGCATGAGCCGTTGGATCGTGTACCGATCGTTGGATTGTCCCTGCTGGTTCTAGCTGCTAGCTGCTCCTATTACGATGTCGCTGCTCTACTAGTACGGATTGGTCGAAAAGCCTGCTCCTGACATCATGTAGCAGAAGGCACCAAAAATTATTGATGACACCGAAGTTTTTTTTGAAGGTAAAGGCTTGTATTCATAGTAGCAATGACACGATAAAATACAAAACACCCAGAATGGATACAGGTGAAAACAACCCGAAGGCCTCGTCAACCTCTCGCCGTCGACCGGACACCACCAGCCTCAGCGCGAACCCTTGGAGCTGGAAGAACCCCTAGCCATGAGGCGTAGAAGACCGCAGTATCCACCAGCCCCGAGGGACCGATCTGGGACGCCCGAGGATCACCGCCGGCGACGCGCGCCGAGCTCGTCCCGCTCCTGATCTGGCCGGAAAGACCAGATCCTTCCATCTCCGACCGCAACACCCCTCCGCAGCACCCCACCCTCACCACCCTTAACCTCCATTCCTCAGCAGCCCACACCGTCGAAGAGGAACGACGGCGCGTCGACAGGCGGCCCGAGGAGGGGATCCCCACAGCACACGCCAACGCCATCGCCGCCATGACGAACGCCAGGGGAACTCCCACAGGTCCATCACCGCTGCCCAGGACAGAGCGAGAGGGACCGACCTGGAAGACCAAAACACCAAAAGCTTCGTCGCCGCCCCCTCATAAGCAACGCCGCCGCAACGCAACGCCCACCCACCCTATTTACACACCGAACGCACAGATCCGGGGTTCCCCACACCCCTCCGTCGCCACAGCGGGGGAGAGGGGAAGTGGAACCCACGGCGGCGCCGGGGAAACGGGGGAAGGACCGAAAACCACCCTCTCTGTCGCCTCTCGATCTACTGTAGCAGAAGGGGAGGGAAGGAAGGCACTTCACGATTCCTTCTTCTTTTCGACACCGAAGGTTCACCGTGTGGATGTTACGAATATGTTCGGTAATGGCTTAATGGGGTTGATAAAAAAACAAAGCACAGATTCGAGTTGGAAACTTGTGTTTTAGTATGGTCACTATGAATTGCAGGAATGATATTATCTTTAACAAAAGAGTCACGCTAATTTTTTACATGTTATTCGCATGGCTTCACACTGGATCTTGAGTCTTTCTGGTCCCGGAGGCGCAATATGCGCATATGACTCTGGATGCACCCGTAGGGAGACGGTCGGGATATCTACTTCCAGGGTACCTGCGGCTCGCTAGACGATTACAAGCTACTTAGTCTACCTTGTATTTTGCTTTTTTTTGCTGGATGATTACTTGTTTCGTTGTTGCGATTTTGAGATGTAAACTCTGAACTTTAATAACGCTGTAATAAAAGGCTGTGTGCATCGATTGATGCAGAGCCGGGGCCATGCTCCCATTCAAAAAAAAAACCTAAATGAAGAAGTAGTAATTTACATGCAAACTTTTTTCCTCCATAATTTTGTTTACATCCAGATACTTTTTTTTTGCCCCAGATACTTACATGAGTAGAAACTTTTTTACTCACAGGGATTTTTCATCCTAATTCACGCTCAATTACATATAATTTTACATAGTATTTACATGCCAATTTTGATATCCAGCAGATATATTAGCAACCCAGTAATTATAATGCATACGTGTCAGGCTTTAACATGTATCAAACAGCTATTTTACATGCATACAATTTTTTTTTTGCTTTCCAGGATTTTTTTTTACATCCTAATTTGATTCCTCATGTTACAGGAAACAAGGAGCGTGCAAAGAGAATGATGCAAAACTACTGGGATGATTCATTGGCCACTTCTTCAGGTCCCCAGGTTTCCAGTCAGATGGGTGTAAGAACAGTAGAAATGATGGACGCATGCTTTCTACAACTTTTTAGATATGAATTTTTTCATGATGCAAACTTTTGTTTGCTTTCACGTGGGGGTGTAATGAAAAATAGATGCAATTTTTGCTTCAGATTGGTTGTAAAAAGTAGAAGTAGCTTGGGGAGACGTCCATAGCAACTACTAGCCTTT
>CAMZMU010000037.1:5480955-5569956 GCA_947311845.1 Poa pratensis
CGCGCGAGTTAAGTTCAGCGTAGCCGTCCGCATCGAAAGCAACAAGAAATTCGCACCGAAACGCCCTCCTCCGCCGTCGCCGGTGACGATCAGCGCCGCCGTGCGCGCGTCGTCGCCGTAGTCAAACCTGGTGCTGGGGCCGCCACGCCTACGTGGGCCAGCCAGCGTGGCTGTGGCCCACCCGTCAGCCTCTCTGGCTTGGGTTAGGCTCGGTACAAAAAGTCCAGCATGTTTTTCTGGATTTAAAATAAATGTTTAAATGAATTCAAATACAAATGCAATTTGTAATTTCAATAACTTTTGAACAGTTTATCCAAAAATTGCAAATGAGGGATCAAAATGCTCAGAAAAATGAAACCTACCCAAAAGTATGACTCCTCCATGCAATTGAATATTTTAAATTGTGAAAATATTTGAAATACAAATTTATCGGTGAAATATTCAATTTTGGGAAATTCATAACTTTTTAAATATTGTTCAGAAAATTGCAAACTTGATCTCTAAATGATCAGGAGAACAAACTCTATATTTTGACATCAAATTCATGTTCAACAAAATAACTTAAAAGGGCTGTTTCTTGTACTGTATGGAAATGGCAAAAAAGAAATGCTTTTGAAAAAAAATTCATAAATTTCAAAATAATGGTCCAAAAATTAAGTGTGACCTATCAAAATGCTCAAAAAGTCATGGGCAATCTGTTTATGTCATTTTACCAACATGACTAAACTTTTAATGGATGTCTATTTAAATTTGTTAAAATGGCAGATTTATTTAAATTTGTAAATCAATAACTTTTATTGGTTTATCAGAAAAATGTGTTCTTTATGTCAAAATTCTTAGAATTGTAAGATCTACACTTCAGTACCAAATTCATGTATGTTTGCATCATATTTCAGTACCGTAAATTTTTGAAATTTTCAAATTTCAAATACAAATATCGGGTAATCATTCTTTTATAGCAAGGAATATATTCTTGCACCCCAATTAAGTTGTTGGTGAGTTTTACAACAAATTACAGTGCATATCCAATGTCATATCATGTGCTTGTGCATTGCACTTCTTATGCATGTGTGATTATTGATTGTGGCTTTCCGGTGTTTCTTATGCATCGATAGATCGAGGAGTCGGGGTTTCTCCACAATACCTTGACAATCCGTATTACCAGCCCTCTGAACAAGGCAAGCGTAATCCCCCCTCTGAGCATGTCTCATCCTATGTTTTACAATATTATTTTCTCCACTATAATATTGCATGTGATTCCAAATGTCTCTTTGGTGGATGTTTAGAGTATCCTATAGTTACATTATGTATCCAATGCCATTACCTGTTTTCCTTCCTAATATCCATAGGAATGCTATGTTGGCCTAAGTTAATTATATATGCTATGTAAATGCTTAGCCATGCTTAAGTGAAATGCTTAGTAGTCTCGTGGTAAATGCAGTGTTGGAAAAGTTGATGGTAAGTATGGAATGATGGTGGAGAGATGTGGATATTGTATAACATGCTTAAAGGCGGGGATGAGAGGCCACTGTGGTTTGGTGGTGGGTTGTCTCGTTCTCGCCGCCTAGGTGCGAGTTCTCGCCTTCGAGACCAAGACCAGCGTGCAACCATGCGTGGGCCTATGCAATTGTAGGAACCCCCATCGTCTGAGTAACTCGTGAGGGGCTAGCCAAGGGTCCTCTAGTTCGAGCTTTCCATTTCGTGTGCGTGAAAAAGAAGAAAGTTGGACTGGGGATGGTGGTGTTTAGGATGTGGCTGCGGGGTAGGGTGTTGGAGGCACGGAACCTGTCCTTCTGCACACTGATGATCCTTGGGTTGGACTCATGCGAGTGAAAGTTCGTAACACTCCCACTCAGCCGGCTTTCCCCGAAAGAGAGCTAGTAGCTAGGCAATGAGCCGGACGTATGCGTGGCAAACATTGTACACCCCTGCAGGGTTAAATCTTTTCGAAAAGCCGTGTCCGCGGTTATGGACGACTTGGTGTCGGATCATAGAAGACAGGAACCAAATTCTAAAATTTGAGTACTACAAGTACTGTTATGAATGTAAGGTTTACTTTCTCGAGGGTGATTCGAGGGGGTGCCTTGGTGGACTTGTGCAGTTGATGATGGAATCTGGTGGATGAAGATGATCAGAAGAAAATGAATTATTATCTTATCCCATTTGAAAAATCTTCTGTTTAGTCAAGGCCAAGTGTCTTTTACAAAGGAAAACTTGCTTTATGCAAAATAGCCATAAAACCTTGTGAGCCAATCATCGAGCTATTAGCTCTAGTAATCTTGCAGAGTTCGTTGAACTCAACCTTGTTTATTTTTTTTTCAGTTGAGGACTTCACCGAGATCACAGGTGGGTTCTACGTGGACGTCGATGAGTAGTCTGGGGTTCCCAGGTGGCAGCCTGGGCATCTCGGAACAGCTGGCACTGAACTGTTTATCTGTAGGCCTCTTAGGCCATAATTTGGATCTTGTTGTTAGAACAACAAATTTGCTTCCGCTTGTTGCACTGTTGGGTCATGTGACCTTTGGTTGTAATAATTTCTATCTTTCTCTATTATAAGAGTTGAACTATAATGCTTTGTGTCGTAGAGACTGTGATGTGCCAGATGTTCCGCAGTCTTTATCTCTTTATTATGCATTGAGAGATGTGCCTGTGTTATGGCATGATCGAGGTGTTACGTTGCCGATGATCCATTCCGAGCAACGCCTGCCGAAGGTTTCGGCCTGGGAGTGGTAACCCCAGTAACCTTCGATTGTGTAGCATGACCTGTGACACACAGCATCTCTGTATAGTCTCGAGGTAGGGGTGCTACAAACTGGTATCAG
The DNA here is from genome assembly GCA_947311845.1 of Poa pratensis. Lineage (NCBI taxonomy): Eukaryota > Viridiplantae > Streptophyta > Magnoliopsida > Poales > Poaceae > Poa > Poa pratensis. The sequence continues at coordinate 5,483,778 of CAMZMU010000037.1, forward strand.
AGCAGGACTGCCTGTAGGAAACCATTCTACTGGTCGACGTTGAGTCTAGTGTTGAAAAATATTTAGACCTAAAAATGAGTCGTGAAAACCTTCTTAGGATTCTTTTACTCCTTACCTGGTTACCCTCTAATCTCGAAGATATCTTCCCTCTATTTGAGTTATGAAAGTTTTGTCTTCTCATCTGTTGATTTGAAAACTTTAGGATCTCGGGGTTGGGTTCTTTCCGTCCGGAGTTTTTTCTCGAGTTGGTCTACTTCCATAAATATGTTGTTTGAACTTCTGTTGCGTTCAAGTATGCTTCCGCCACGTTGATGAGATGATACATGGTGGCCCCTCGTTTGTTGCTACGCGATGTATTGCCGTCCCTAGTCTTTGTACTTGAGTAGACGCTAATGCTATCGTCGTAACCATTCGGAGATGATACTAATTGTGTCGTTTGTTAAATCTCTAGAATGGCTGGTGGGCGCCGCGGCAACACTGATGATGATCTGCCGCCACCACCCACCATGGCGCAAGTCATGATGGCCATGGAGGAGAACCGCGTGCGCAGCGATTGACTACTCGAGCAGTTGGTGCAGCAGGGTGCGCGGAGGAACACTAACTGCACCACTCTCACTGAGTTCTTGCGGTCACAGCCTCCTACCTTCTCCGAGGCAAAGGAGCCACTGGATGCAGATGACTGGCTGCGCGCTATGGAGCGCAAGTTCGCGACACTGCACGTTCCTGTGGCTGAGTAAGTCAACTTCGCCACCTACCTTCTGGCAGGTGCGGCTGGCTCCTGGTGGAAGAGCCACGTGGCGTTATTAACGCCAGGTCATGCCTTCACCTAGGAGGCGTTCCGCACAGCTTTCCGCGCGGCCTACATCCCTCAGGCTATTCTAGACCTGAAGAGGAAGGAGTTCCTGGAACTGCTCAGGGACGCATGGACCTCCAAGCTTATGGTCGTCAGTTCAACCACCTTGCTCGTTACGCCCCTCGGGATGTGACCAATGATGCTGACAAGCAAGAGCTGTTCCGCAGAGGACTTGAGCCCAGGCTCCGCTATGAGCTATTGCCCTTCAAGTTCCTGATCTTCCAAGAGCTGTTCAACCAGGCTCTTACTATGGAGCAGGGAAGGAAGGAAATGGATGCGACAAAGAGGCCAGCGCATGGGGATCACCAGAGCTCCTCGGGTTCAGAGGGCAAGAAGCACAAGGTCTTCGTTCCCACAGCGCTGTGCCACGTGCCCCATTAGCCGAAGAATTCGAGTTACAAACCACACCCGTCTCGCCCCGCTACTTCGACAATGGGCGCGGGAGGGAGTGGTTACCGTTCGCAGCTACCGGCGCCGACTGGACTCACTAGCTACAGCTGTGGCAAGCCTGGACACTACGCCAGGGAGTGCCTCGAGAAGACACATACACCGGGAACACCTGCACCAGCTCCCGCCACTCCAGCAGCTAAGGTTGCTGATGTTAGCCGTGGTCGCCTGAACCACGTCTCCGCTGAAGATGCTGAAGAGGACTCCTGCGTTCTCATGGGTACGCTTCGAATCAATGGCAATTCAGCTACAATTTTGTTTGATTCTGGAGCATCGCATTCTTTCATATCCATAGCTTTTGTACAACAACACGGCATACCTTTTGAGGAAATGAGGTCCCCTTAGTGGTCAACATGCCAGGATCCCGTGGCAAACTAAGTGGGTTTACTCCGGAGGTCCCAATTAATCTGGGCTACACGTCTTTCCCCTTCCCGCTGATAACCTTGGAGTCAACCGGCCTTGATGCCATCCTGGGCATGAACTGGTTAGCAAAATATCAGGCTAAGCTTGACTGTGCTGCCAAGACCATTACAGTGACCCATCCTTCTGGTGACACCGTACAGTATTGGTCCACACTGTCATACCCTCCGTCTGCAGAAATTTCGAACTCTCCAGAGATCAGGCTATACTTCATGGAAGGTTTGTCGCCACCTGAATGAAGTTCCCGCAGTTAGTGAAATTCCGGATGTCTTCCCTAAAGAAGTGATGAGCAATCCACATGAAGCGAGAAGATCTTTGGAGGCCAGTGTAACCTTTCCCTCTTTCCTACTCTAGGAATCTCGGGACGAGATTCTTGTAAGGGGGTAGATTTGTAACGGCCCAAGTTTGTGAACTGAATTTTGGGAACAAAATTTCCACTTTTGCATTTCATTCTTGTGCATCATGGCATCCAAATTAAATTGCAAGCTTGAAACAATTAATTTGGCTCAAATAAAAACCAATGACAAAATTGGCTTCAAATCATTTTAAATGTTTTGGGAAAGTTTCAGGCAAATAAAAATTACTTGGAGCTAATATATTTGTCAAGGAAGTTCCAAGAGATCCAAAAATCATATTTGCAAACTATTTTGATTTGCAAAATAAATTAAATTGGGAGAAACTCAATATTGCTTGTGAGCAATTCCTATTTTATTTTCCTATCAAATGATGTCCAAATGACTTGGAAAAATTAGGAGAGCTTCACAATAATAAAGGGGGCTACCCAAAAAATTTCATGAATTTTGGAGCAGTGCAAGTGCCTTAATTAAATCAAGCAAGTCAATGTTGTTTTAAAAGGAAAAGAAAAAGAAAGAAAATTCAAACCTGACATGTGGGGCCCCCCTTCTTTCTCCCTCCTCACGGCAGAGCGCCATGGCGTAGAGCGGGCTGCGCGCGCAGCCAGCCCCCCCCTGCGCCTCGATGCGCTTAAAGGAGCCAGGCCCCCTTGCTCCTCCACGCTCTGCTCTCTACCCTCTCTCGCTCACTTTTCTTCTCCTCGCGGAAACCCTAGCCGAAGGCGCCGCCATTGCCGCCGAGCTCGTCGCCGTCGATCCGAGCCGCCCGAGACAAATCGGAGAGCGCCATCTCCTCCGCCTCGCTCCGTGGATCCACCGCGCCGAAGGAATCGAAGAATGGGGTCGTGAATCGCCAGGAGTTCGCCGTCTTCATCGTCTCCGGCCGCGGACGATTTCGTCGCCGGCAAGCCTTCCCCGACCTCGCCGAGCTCCCTAGCACACTCAGGGTGAGCAGTCGTCCTCTGGGACCCTTCCATCTCTCCCCGTTGTGCTCTGTCGTGCTGGTCGCCGTGCACCGAACTTTGCCGCCGCCGTGCTTGTTGCCGTGCCATCTCCGGTGACGAATTAGTAGCGGCGCCACACGAGTTAAGTTCAGCATAGCCGTCCGCGTCGAAAGCAACAAGAAATTCGCACCGAAACGCCCTCCTCCGCCGTCGCCGGTGACGGTCAGCGCCGCCGTGCGCCCGTCGTCAGCGTAGTCAAACCTGACGCTGGGGCCGCCGCGCCTACGTGGCCAACCAGCCTGGATGTGGCCCACACCCTCAGCCTCTCTGGCTTTGGTTAGGCTCGTACAAAAAGTCCAGCATGTTTTTCTGGATTTAAAATAAATGTTTAAATGAATTCAAATACAAATGCAATTTGTAATTTCAATAACTTCGAACGGTTTATCCAAAAATTGCAAATGAGGTATCAAAATGCTCAGAAAAATGAAACCTAACGAAAAGTATGACTCCTCCATGCAATTGAATATTATAAATTGTGAAATATTTGAAATACAAATTCATCGGTGAAATATCAATTTTGGGAATTCATAAATTTTTAAATATTGTTCAGAAAATTGCAAACTTGATTTCCAAATGATCAGGAAAACAAACTCTATATTTTGACATCAAATTCATGTTCAACAAAATAACTTAAAAGGGCTGTTTCTTGTACTATAGGGAAATGGCAGAAAAGAAATGCTTTTGAAAAAATTCATAACTTTCAAAATAATGGTCCAAAAATTAAGTGTGACCTATCAAAATGCTCAGCAAGTCATGGGCTATCTGTTTATGTCATTTTACCAACATTACAAAACTTTTAAATGGATGTCTATTTAAATTTGTTAAAATGGCAGATTTATTTAAATTTGTTAAATCAATTACTTTTTATTGGTTTATCAGAAAATGTGTTTCTTTATGTCAAAATCTTTGAAATGTAAATCTACACTTCAGTACCAAATTCATGGATGTTTGCATCATATTTCAGTACCGTACATTTTCGAAATTTACAAATTTCATTAATACAAATATGGGGTTATCATTCTTTTATAGCAAGGAATATATTCTTGCACCCCAATTAAGTTGTTGGTGAGTTTTACAACAAATTACAGTGCATATCCAATGTCATATCATCATGTGCTTGTGCATTGCACTTCTTATGCATGTGTGATTATTGATTGTGGCTTTTCGGTGTTTCTTATGCATCGATAGATCGAGGAGTCAGGGTTTCTCCACAATACCTTGACAATCCGTATTACCAGCCCTCTGAACAAGGCAAGCGTAATCCCCCCCTGAGCATGTCTTATCCTATGTTTTACAATATTATTTTCTCCACTATAATATTGCATGCGATTCCAAATGTCTCTTTGGTGGATGTTTAGAGTATCCTATAGTTGCATTATGTATCCAATGCCATTACCTGTTTTCCTTCCTAATATCCATAGGAATGCTATGTTGGCCTAAGTTAATTATATATGCTATGTAAATGCATAGCCATGATTAAGTGAAATGCTTAGTAGTCTCATGGTAAATGCAGTGTTGGAAAAGTTGATGGTAAGTATGGAATGATGGTGGAGAGATGTGGATATTGTATAACATGCTTAAAGGCGGGGATGAGAGGCCACTGTGGTTTGGGGTGGTTGTCTCGTTCTCGCCGCCTAGGTGCGAGTTATCGCCTTCGAGCCAAGACCGAGCGTGCAACCATGCGTGGGCATATGCAATTGCAGGAACCCCCATCGTCTGAGTAACTCGTGAGGGGCTAGCCAAGGGTCTCTAGTTCGAGCTTTCCATTTGCGTGTGTGTGAAAAAGAAGGAAAGTTGGACTGGGGATGGTGGTGCTTAGGATGTGGCCGCGGGGCAGGGTGTTTGAGGCACGGAACCTGTCCTTCTGCACACTGATGATCCTTGGGTTAGACTCATGCGAGTGAAAGTTCGTAACCGCTCCCACTCTGTCGGCTTTCCCCGGAAGAGAGCTAATAGTTAGGCAATGAGTCGGATGGTACGCGTGGCAAACATTGTACACCCCTGCAGGGTTAAATTTTCGAAAAGCCGTGTCCGCGGTGATGGATGAAGAGTACCTGTAGTGCCGGATTCAGAGATCATAGAAGACATGAACCAAATTCTAAAACTTAAGTACTACAGGTACTGTTATGAATGTAAGGTTTACTTTCTCGAGGGTGATTCGAGGGGGTGCCTTGGTGGACTTGTGCAGTTGATGATGGAATCTGGTGGATAAAGATGATCAGAATAAAATGAATTATTATCTTATCCCCTTTGAAAACTCTTCTTCTTAGTCGAGGCCAAGTGTCTTTTACAAAGGAAAACTTGCTTTATGCAAAATAGCCATAAAACCTTGTGAGCCAATCATCGAGCTAGTAGCTCTAGTAATCTTGCAGAGTTCGTCGAACTCAACCTTGTTTATTTTGTTTCAGTTGAGGACTTCACCGAGATCACAGGTGGGTTCTACGTGGACGTCGATGAGTAGTCTGGGGTTCCCAGGTGGTAGCCTGGGGCATCCCGGAACAGATGGCGCTGAACTATTTATCTGTAGGCCTCTTAGGCCATAATTTGGATCTTGTTGTTAGAACAACATAATTTGCTTCCGCTTGTTGCACTGTTGGGTCATGTGACCTCTGGTTGTAATAATTGCTATCTTTCTCTATTATAAGAGTTGAACTGTAATGCTTTGTGTCGTAAGACTGTGATGTGCCAGATGTTCCGCAGTCTTTATCTCTTTATTATGCATTGAGAGTTGTGCCTGTGTTACGGCATGATCGAGGTGTTACGTTGCCGATGATCCATTCCGAGCAACGCCTGCCGAAGGTTTCGGCCTGGGAGTGGTAACTCCAGTAACCTTCGATTGTGTAGCATGACCTATGACACACAGCATCTCTGTATAGTCTCGAGGTAGGGGCGCTACATCTTTTGTGAGAGTTTCCTCATAAGGCCTCTTAGTTTTAACTTTCTTTCCTACCTCAATGTTACAACAAGTAGAAGATATAGGAGCAACAGTAGATTGTTGTTCTCCATCATTAGTAACACCATGTTTAGTATGAAAATTAAAATGATTAGATATGAAAGGCATTGCTTTGACAAGAACATTTCTAACTATGGTGTCACCATAAGGAATTTCTCCTCTACTACTCTCATCTTTGAAAAACTCATTAACCACATTCTCTAAATCAGTATGGAGTAGATTTTCCTCATGCACCGTGTTATTATGCCATTGGATAAAATTTGTATGCATTATATCTAAAAGATGCCAAGCCTCTTCCAAACTTTTATTAAGGAAAGAACCATGAGAAGCTGCATCTAAATCAGTTTTTGAAGAAGGATTTAGGCCTCCATAAAATATTTCTAGCAATAACCAATTAGGCAAATTATGAGATGGGCAATCATGCATCAATTTCAAGAACCTAATATAAGCTGGAATTAATTTTTCATTGTTGCTTTGCTTAAAAGACATGATATCATACCTTCGGTCATATATCATTTTTTTTCGGGAAATAATGTTGGAGAAAAGATTCAGAGATACCTTCCCATGACTTGAAGTGTCCCGTAGGTTTTGAACGTAGCGATTCTTTAGCCTTCCCTTTCAGAGAGAATGGGAATAGCTTTAATTTTAGCTCATCATCTGTCAATGATTCCAACCTTACCGTAGAACACAACATGTTAAAGGTTTCAAGATGCTTGTAAGGATCATCCTCGGGATCTCCTGCAAAAACTTCTCTCTCAACTAATTTTATTAGTCAACATTAATTTCATATGCTCTTTTTGGCTCATTTTGTGACTCCTGTAAATGGTTATGATGGGGGAATAATAACCCGGTAGGCCCATGAAGAGGGAAGCATGACCCGCCAGGCAGAAGGCCCGGCCAGGACAGCTAACCATCAGCATGGGCCGGGTTACGTCGATGGGCCAGCATGCTTGTCGGTGACCCGGCTGGAAGAGGAAAGCTTCTGGAAGACCAAAGGCGGTGCGGACTTGGAGGACACGAAGGCTAGAAGACCTAGAGTAGGACTCCGAGTCTGGGTACAACCCGGGCTTACCTTGTAAAGAACCAGGAGACCCGGCCGTCTATATAAGCGGGCTCCTAGGTCATAGTTAGGGCAAGCTTTACGAGACAAGTTCGTGGAGAGAACCAGAGAGATCATCGCTATCAAGCGCCCCCTGTAACCTAGATCGAGATCCGGCTCTGTTGTCGTAGCCGGGTTATCGAGATCGAGATTAATAATAGCATAGCAGGAAGTAGGTCTTTATCTCCAATGGAGAGGCCGAACCTGGGTAAATCCTTTGTCCTCGCAGAGCTAAACAAACTCCCAGACACTAGTTTCGCCTGGCCCAACAACTCAAGTTACCCCATGGTAACATCTGCCGTGTTAACCCCACGACAGTTGGCGCCCACCGTGGGGCCTGCGTCCAAAGGTGTCATCATCATGGGAGAAGCTATGCAAGGAGTCAAGAACTTCGTTTTCGGCGAGGTTACCATCAACTCGCACGGAGAACCCATCGTCGACGATTCTGGCTGGGGGCCGGAATCGGATCTGCTAGAATCAGGTGATATTATTCCAATTGGCAAGATTAATGTTTTCGTTGGTATGGTACATGCAATTAGATCTGCTAGTGATGAGGATTGTGAATCTGTGTCAGGAGCCGCCACGCTCGTTCAATCTGACGGGGAGGAATCAGTAGGCACGGCAGAGGCCGGGTCACCATTGGTCACGCACGAGGAACGGTCGGGAAAGCCGGCATGGATCCCGGGTGATGCAGTGGAACATGAGGAGGATGCTGAATCAATCTTGCCCTTGTTTGAGACCCGGTACGGATAAGGCTGAAGAGGAAGAGGAGGAGGGAGTCCTTCCCAAGTACAATCAGGAGGGTGGCTGTTTACACAGCTCCCTCGATCAATGCAGGAGCGTCACCATCAACCGTTGTCCACCATCCCAAACCCAGATCAACAGCAGCAACAACAGCAGCACAGTTACCACCGATCCAGGAGCAGAGATCAGAGGATGGATGGGGACCCGGCTTCGGTGACAAGTGAGAGTGATGACACGGCTCGTTACAGAAACAGCTTTGGCTTCCTCAATAACCGGGTTCAGGTCGAAGAAAGAGATAACACGGCTAGTGCTCCTGCTTTGTTCAACAATGGCTTGATCCTGGACCCAACAGCGCTTACGAGATCGGTTACCCCAGAGAACGCAGCAGTGCGGGCTACGGAGTTAGACACAGCACGTCGGGCTTTGGAACAAATGCGTAGAGACACAATAGCAGAAAAGCAGCATATAGCAGCCAAGCAGAAGCAAATTGAAGAGCAGGAGAATCGCCTCAATGAGATGACTCGGGTTCACAGGAGAAGGCACGAAGCCGGTTAGCGTCGGGAGAATACCATAAACCCGGCAGCGTTATTTAGGACTCCAGTGGATCAAACCATTGGTGTAACTCAAGCAGCTCCAATTATCAGAACAAGTGTAGAACCGAACAGAGGGACCGCAGGAGCCGGTGCAGCAGTGGTTGGGACACCGGGTTTGCTCGCCGGGGAGCCGGGGGAAATCCGGGTCTGCCACCGCGAGCGCCGAGGTTCCACACGCCGGCGGGTCATTATTCCAATCCAGCGGATAACGTGTACGCCGCAACTTTAGCGCTCGACCGTATTCCCCTTGGAGACTCGCCAGCAGAGATTGAAGCCCGGCGTGCCATAGATATGTTACGTACCGCTGTGGTTCAGCAAGTTCAGTACTCAAAGGACAAAAGTGCACTTCATTCAACAACGTATCGTAGTAAGCGTACCAAGAGCCGCCACGGCGAAACCCCGCCGCAAGCCGGGTTAGCCGCGGTGCCGCAGCAGCAGAACCAGAACAACCAGCAACCTCAGCCCGCCCCAGCAGTATCGTGGCCCAGCAAATAGTTAATGGATCGCGAGCAAGAAGAGCGGCCAGCGCGAACCCGGCGGGACCCGTGCAGCGGTACCGCAAGGAGGACCCGGCGTCGCAGCAGCAGTATCTGTAGGCTCACCAGGTAACAATTTTTTAGCAAGTTCTTCTAACCTAGCCGGGCCAAAGTGTCTTTCAGATGCCATTAGAGCGGAGCCTTTCCCGAGAAGTTCAAGGAGCCCAACAAGATATCCAATTACGAGCCTAGCGTGGACCCGGCAGTTTGGTTGAGCAGTTATGAGATGGCTATGTGTATTCGCAATGCCACGGAAACGTTTGTGCAAAGTACATGTATTTGATGATGAGTGATGGAGCAGCAAAGTTGTGGTTCAAGAACTTACCAGAAAAATCAATCAATTCCTGGGACGAGCTAAAAGCAATCTTCATCAAGCACTTTCAAGGTACCTGCAAGCGTTTGTTTTCTATTGAAGACCTTGATCGTTGCGTGCAGAGGAAGGGCGAGTCAGCGCGGCATTGGATGAGACGGTCACGGAGATCCTTCATTCTTCGTCTGGTATTGAGCCCAAGGATGCGATTTCATCATGGAAAAAACGTGCAAATTTGTTCCCCTGGTTCAGAAGCTTGGCCGTATGAAGGAGGGTCACCGGGTCAAGCCAGTCACCATGGCTGAGTTGATGGATGCTTGCAACAGACACGCAGCCACGGACAAGACCCAGGATGATAATGAAGAGAGAAAGGGAAAGGTCCAGCAAATAATGGAGGAAAGAGTAACAATGGCAACGGAGGCAATAACAACAACAACCAGAATCAACACAAGCGTGGGCACAATGAGGGAAGCTCAGAGCTGGTGGCAAACACCAATGCCGGGTTTCAGAGGCAAAGGATGGAAGGAAATTTTCAGGACAATAGAGGGTATCAAGGAAATAATGGGAATTACAGTGGTGGAAACAACTATCAAATGTCACGCCCAAGCCCAACCAGTCTTGAGGAGGCTTTTAGGATGCCGTGTCCTCGCCATAGCAGGAACGGTAGACCCGCCAATCACTCGTTGGCTCAGTGCGTGGACTTGAAAGATGGAAAAACAATGAGATACAAAGGGCACTGCAAGGGCAGGCAGAGGTGGAGGACCCGGCCCGGGTGGTAACCCGGCAGAGGTCTTTTGACTGGAGCTAATGCTGTACCCACCAACAATGCAGGACCGGGTCAGAATACAGGAAATCAAGGCGGGTTCTCACAGCAGCCAAAGCAACTTGGCCAGTACCACATATATACCAGTGGTGCGACCAAGAGGGAGCGAAAGGTAGTTAAAAGGGCGGTTAATGCAGTTGCTGCAGGAGTTCCAAGATATTTGAGGTGGTCAGAGCACACGATCACGTGGAGTAGAGCGGATCACCCGGATGTTGTTGAGCACCCGGGTCTGCTAGCTTTAGTTGTGGCTCCCCAAGTGGATGGCTTTGAGTTAAGAAAGTTTGATGGATGGTGGAAGTAGTATCAACATCTTGTATTGGGAGACGTTTTTGCGTATGGGTCTCAAAGTATCACAGTTACAGAAGACGTCGACAGTTTTTCATGGCATAGTTCCGGGGAAATCAGCCACACCAGAGGGAAAAATTTCGTTAGAAGTTGCTTTTGGCGAGTCCATTGACAACTTTAGATCGAGTGGCTCACGTTTGAAGTGGTGAAGTTCCAGAGCCCGTATCATGCATTATTTGGAAGGCCGGCTTATGCCAAGTTCATGGCAAGGCCGTGTTATGTGTACCTACAGTTGAAAATACCGGGTCCTAAGGGGATCATCACAGTTCATGGCAACAAAGAGATAGCAGCACAGTGCGATGAAGGAGATGCGGCCTTGGCAGAGCAAGTTTGTGCGAAAGAGGAGTTGAAAGCTTACAGGTCAATCTTGACCCGGCAGATAACACAGCACTAAAGAAGCCAACAACAGAAGATGACAGGGCAAAGTTCAAGGCCGCCCAAGATACAAAGATGGTGGATTTTGTGCCTGGAGATTCCTCCAAGCAGTTCGCCATAGGGTCCAATCTTACTGATAAATAGGAAAGCGCGCTCATCGAGTTCATCCGTGAGAATCGGGATGTTTTTGCATGGACACCTAGTGACATGCCTGGCATTCCGACTGAACTCGCTGAGCACCGCTTACATGTTGATCCCAAGGCAAGGCCGGTAAAACAAGGTTGAGGAAAATGAATGCAGAAGAAGAAAGGCATAGGAGAGGAGATAGCCCGGCTCCTAGCAGCTGGCTTTATTATGGAAGTTTTTCACCCGGAGTGGTTGGCTAACCCGGTTTAGTTCTGAAGAAGAATAACGAGTGGAGGATGTGCATAGATTTTACAAGTTTGAATAAGCATTGTCCCAAGGACCCGTTTGCACTGCCGCGCATTGATCAAATCATTGACGCAGTTGCGGGCAGCGAGCTCTTGTGTTTTTTGGATGCGTATCAGGGTATCATCAGATCAAGCTTAATAGACAGGATTGGGAAAAGACAGCGTTCATAACCCCGTTTGGTGCTTTTTGTTACAAGACCATGACGTTTGGGTTGAAAAACGCAGGTGCAACGTATCAAAGGTGTATTCAGAAGTGTTTTCATGATCAGATTGGACGCAATGTGCATGCTTATGTGGATGATGTGGTGATCAAACAGAGAAAGCCGGGTCATTCATTAATGACCTAAGAGAGACGTTTGTGAATTTGCGCAAGTACAAGATGAAGCTCAATCCTACAAAGTGTGTATTTGGTGTTCCAGCTGGGAAGCTCCTGGGTTTCATCGTATCAGAGAGAGGAATTGAGGCAAACCCGGAAAAGATCAAGGCTATTCAAAGTTTGAAGAAACCTGAGGAATTAGCAGATGTTCAGAAGTTGACGGGGTGCGTAGCTGCGCTAAGCCGGTTTATATCCCGGCTTGGAGAGAAGGCCATCCCTTTGTACAAATTGCTGAAGAAAACGGACAACTTCGTGTGGAATCAAGAGGCAGATGAGGCATTTGAAGCTCTCAAGAAGCAGCTGTCAGAGGCGCCAATACTTGCGGCGCCGGGTCCCAAAGAGCCCATGTTATTATACATCGCCGCCGGGCCTCAGGCTGTTAGCGCTGTGGTGGTGGTCGAGCGTAAGGAGGCAGGAAAGAAAACCCGGTTCAGAGGCCGGTCTATTACGTCAGTGAGGTGTTATCAGAGGCAAAGCAGCGCTATCCACATTGGCAGAAATTGGTGTTTGGTGTTTTCATGGCGAGTAGAAAGTTGAAGCCGTATTTTCAGGAGCATCCAATCACAGTGGTTAGTTCAATTCCATTGGCAGATATTATCAGAAATTCAGAAGCTACAGGAAGAGTTGCCAAGTGGGCAATAGAGATGGGGCCGTATCATATCAACTATGAGCCTCGTACAGCCATCAAGTCTCAAGCGTTGGCTGATTTTCTTAATGATTGGACACAGTTAAGTGCACCACCCCTTACACCAAGTCAAATCCTGGGTTATGCATTTTGACGGGTCTAAGCAAGAGCAAGGTTCAGGAGCCGGAGTTGTGTTAACATCTCCAAAAGGTGACAAGTTGAGTTATGTGTTGCAAATTCACTTTGATTGTTCCAATAATGTGGCAGAGTATGAGGCCTTGCTGCATGGTTTGCGCATGGCAAAGGAGATGAATATCAAGCGTATCAAGTGCTATGGAGATTCAGACCTCGTGGCACAGCAAGTTTCAGGAACGTGGGATAGAAAGGATGCAACAATGGCGGCTTACAGAAGAGAGGTGGATAGGGTAGCCGGGTTCTTCTCAGGCTACAGGTGGATCACATTGATCGCAGGAAAAATGACGCTGCAGATGCTTTACCAATGTTTTCTTAGATGAATTGTGGACTCCGTCAGTCAAGCTTCAAGATGAGGAAGAACTTGCATGTCAAGATGACCCGGATTCACAGTTGGTAGCAGCAACCCGGGAAATTCCAGAGTGGACAGAACCTTACTTAGCGTATCTTCTGCGAGGGGAGTTGCCACCACAGGAAGTTGTGTCCCGGCAAATCCAGCGCCGGGCTAAGGCTTACGTGGTCATTGATGGTGAATTGTACAAAAGGAGCGTGTCAGGAGTATTTCAGCGATGCGTATCTGGAAAGGAAGGCCGGCAAATTTTGAAGAAATCCATGAGGGAGATTGTGGTCATCACGCATCAACAAGATCACTAGTGGCAAAGCATTTAGACACGGGTTTTTCTGGCTCACAGCCCAGGCAGATGCAGAACGCTTGGTGAGCAGATGTGATGGGTGTCAAGATATGCAAGGCAAGTTCATGTGCCGGCTCAGGAATTGCGAACAATACCTTTGACCTGGCCTTTTGCAGTCTGGGGGCTTGATATGGTGGGTCCCTTTCATATGTCCCCTTGCAAGAAAACCCACCTCTTGGTTGCCATTGATAAGTTTACAAAGTGGGTTGAGGTGATGCCAGTTACAAATGTGAGGCAGCTACAGCAGTAAGTTTGTGAAGAAAATCATACACAGGTTTGGGTATCCTCATAGCATCATCACAGATAATGGAACCAACATGTCACTTGGAGAGATGGCAAAGTTTGCGGAAACAATGGTATACGTTTGGATGTGGCCTCAGTTGCTCATCCACAGGCCAATGGGCAAGTAGAAAGAGCAAATCAAGAGTTACTGCGAGGTTTAAAACCACGCCTCCGGGTCCCGTGCATCAGAGCCGCCGGAGCGTGGGTTGAGGAGTTACCATCCGTGGTTTGGGGAATCAATACAACGCCAAATAGATCCACAAAGATGACGCCCTTCTTCATGGTGTATGGGGCAGAGGCAGTACTCCCAAGTGACATTATACATGACTCGCCTAGAGTGGCGGCTTACGTTGAAGCTGAGAATGAGCAAACCCGGCAAGATTCTTTGGACTTGCTCGAGGAGAATAGAGAACAAGCATTGGCAAGATCTGCAATCTATCAGCAAGATTTGAGGCGGTATCACAGCCGCCGGGTTAGAACTCGACTTTCCAGGAGGGTGACTTAGTGCTGCGATGGACGCAATCCAAGGAAGGGATGCACAAGTTATCTCCTCCGTGGGAAGGGCCTTTCATCATAAGCAAGAATCTGCACAATGGTTCGTATTATTTGGTGGATGCTAGAGAGAAATCTGAGTATGTGAACGACACAACACATTCCACTTCTTCATTAGAGGAGCGCGAGCGGCCATGGAACATTGCCCAGCTGCGCCCATATTATACTTAGCATGAGATTGAGATATCAGATGTAACACACGATGTAACAGGCAGCAGGTTTCAGACGCGCTCTTTTCCTTACCAGGGTACCTAAGGGGACTGGAAGGTTTTTAATGAGGCGGCTTGCTGACCTAACCTTTTCTATCAATAAAGTGAAGGTTGAACAGAAATTTGTGTTCTCAGTTTACTTTTCAGTTTTCGTTATGAAAGCCGGCAGTTCTCTGAAAAATTTGAGTTGAAAAGATGTGCAGTTGATGATGTGCTAGGTCTTGGGGGCTTGTCATTAAGGTGACATAGCTTCCTTCCAAGACCCGGCTTTGAGAATTTCCCGGGTCACATAATTTTCATGACCCGGCAGAGAAAGTTTCAGTGTTCATTTAGTATCTTCTTTTTTTAGTATGCATGTTTAGTTTTACAGCTTTTATCTATCTTTTTGATATAGTTATGTTATAGTATAGTTGCAAAGTTATTTTTATCTTGATAGATGCCCATTGAGTGCGTCACACTAGTATCTGGATCAATGGGGTAATGTGCATAGTTGAAGCCTTTACTTTATAAACATTGATCCGGGTCTTGGGGGCTCTTACTTGAATAGTTGTAGCTGCAATCCCAAGACCCGGCTTTTATGCCACCAGTTTATTCTTGGTTGTCTTGCTGTTGAGTTTGATGTGACTCGCAAATTTATGGCCTGATTGCTCACCTGAAATTCAATCAACCATGAGGCCCAATGGGACTTGGTTTGACCCTGTTTTTGTCAGAGAAGTTGCGACAGAGAATCCATGCGAAAGCCAACTCACAGTTAAAGAAATCAAAAGGGTCATCAAAACCACAGAGAGATATCATAAAACAAAAGTTTCAAGTAATAAAGCAAAGTTTCAAAGGTGTACTACTACACCACTGCAAGCAAGGAATAAAAGTGCTAAGTTATTACAATAACCTGCCCAAAGGGCCGAATGAAATTTTTTTTGCAGAGATAAAAGCATCTGCATAAGTTTTTCAAGCCTCGGCTTCAGGAGCCGGGTCACGGACGGCGAGCGGATGGTTGCTCCTCAGTGGTTTTTGCCGGTCATCTTCCTTGGCGGCCGCCGGGTCAGCTTCTGTCTCCTTGGTCTCCTTGGCCTTGATCTTGCGCCGGGTGACTTGTTGAAGTGATTGGAAGTAGTTTTCATCATCTTCTTCAACGGTGGCCCTTGATGGAGGAGGAACACTTGGCGTAGAAGAGCTGGGTGCAGCGGCGGTACTGGGAGCAACTTTGCTGGATCAATGGAATCCTTGTAGCTTTGCAGGAGATCGATGCGTTGTGGCTCGTCATCCATGATCTCCTCATCCTTTTCGGTGTATCCATACTGCAGCGTGGTGAGCTTCATCTTACTGGCAATGACAGTGGCAACGTGCCGGGTTTGCTTCACAACCTGGGAGTAGCACTTCTTGTCAAATTCCTTGCCATCAGTGTTGTATTGGGGAAAACCATTCTTCAGAGGAGCCGGGTTTAGCTGGGGATGGTAGGCCTTTGCCAAAGCAAGACCTCGCATCACCCCGGCCCTGCATGCAGATCTCTTCAACAGATGAATCCATTGTGGCATTGTTGACAGATGCCCAAGGACCTCAGTGTATGCGCTTGGCGGGTTCTCCCAGTTCCTTGCGGCTTTGATGACCTCGCAGCTGCCAAAGTACAGCTGACGTGTCAGCGTGTACATGCACTTGATCTTCTCTGCTGCAGTCTTGCGAAGGTTTCCGTCACGAGGGCCTGGGTAAGATAAGGTATAACAGTGAGAATTGAAAACCGGGTCTGCTTGCTTAGTACAGTTCGAGTTCAAAGGAGTAATGCTTACCTACTAAGGATTCAACCATGGAGGTGACCATCTTCTTAAGCCGGGTTAGCTCATTGGTGACAGCATCTAGTTGTTTCTGGAGATTGGCGCGTTGTTCTTTCCAGGCTCTTCATGTTCCTCCAGTTCTTTCTTGAGGTCAGAATTTTCCTGGGTTAGCTCCGTGACATTTTTCTCCAGGGCTTGCAGCTGTTCAGCATGCGTGAGCCGGGCTTCAGCTTCAGTTTTAGCAACGTCTTTGAGCCGGATGATTTCTGCCTCGGCTTTGGCGTGGTCTTCCTGTTGCAATTCAAGAGTATGTTAGTCCCAGGTTACCGCAGGCAAGTTAACCCGGAACTTGGGGGCTACAAGTTTGAAGTTCTTAAGTAGTGCATAAGCAGCAATACAAGAGTATGGTAGTCCCAGGTTACTGAAGGAAAGATAACCCGGAACTTGGGGGCTACAGTGATCAAATTTTGTTCAACATAAAACTAAAGTGAAGTCCTAGGCTGCTGCAGGCAGGCAACCCGGCACTTGGGGATACAGTGTTCAAGTTTTGATGTGAAGGTATGTGAAGTAAAATATAGAGGTATGGAAAAGGTATGTGAAGTATTTCTAACCCAGTGTTGATCTGGAAGTCATCAGGAGTGCTGACGCTGTCCGAGGATGAAGCTGACAAAGAATGGGATTTAGCGGCTCGGATTTTGCCAGCTAAAGGATGTGTCTTCTGGATGGATTTGGAAGTCATCAGTAGAAGTAAGAGTTTTGCCACCCCTTAGGGTGGCTGGCCAGAATGAGAGCCGGGAAATCGCACTCCCTTCGGCGTTGGATGGAAACACCTCCATAAGGGCCAAGAGGCTTGTTCTTGTGAGAGGGATTGCAGTAGAAGAGTTCTAAAAACAGTTCAAGGCTGGGAGCCATCTGAAGATAATCTTCGCAGAAGACTACAAAATTGCTAATGTTGAGGATGGAGTTGGGAGCAACATCCATCGTGGTGAGACCATAGTATTTAAAGACTTGGCGGGAAAAAAGAGAGCCCGGAGGGCGGAGGCCACGGGAAACATGATCGAGCAAAACGACGATTTCACCTTCCTTTGGATTGGGACGCGTTTCCTCTCCAGGAGCGCGCCAGTGGATCTCATCCTTGGGTGGAAGCTCGCCCCGGTTCACGTACGACTACAGCGTCGTGTCCGTGGCGCTGGATCTGGTCCAGTTCACCGGAGCGGCAGTTGCGGCGGCGCTGGTGCTTGCTCCCTTCTTTGCGACCTTCTTCGTGGCCTTGGGACCACTGGACTTCACCTTCTCCTTCCCCATTGCCGCAGAGCTATGGTGGTGTCCAATCTCGGAGAATGGATGAACTAACCCTAGCCGGGGAAGTGGATGTGAGGAGAGGAAGATTTGGAGCGGGTGCGGATGCGATTGAGCGTGGAATCGAGGGCGCAACACGGCTGGATGAGTTGGCTAGGGCTGTGAAGCTTTCTGTTGAGATTTGGAGCTCGAATCGAGATGGGATTGCGGCGGCTGCGCGAGGTTGAAGACGAACGGGCCAAGGAAGAGAATGGGGAAAGTAACAGTGCGTTTACCCTAACCTTCTTCTTATAGGCACAGTAAAAGCCCTAGGGGTGTTGTGGTAAAAAGGTGAGGAGATAAGGATCTTTGACCAAAAGTCAACGACAAACAGAATGAGATAATTACGGGATATTAATTGATAAGATCACGATTGAGATAGATTGAGGATGGATTTACAGTTGGGTGACAATTTTCGCTAAGTGTCGAGCGAGAAATCCGGAGGCGTATGAACCCGGTATGACCAAGCCGGGTTACAATATGGACCGCCAAAGAGAGCTGGCCTAGGTGACCCGGCATTTAAGTTATGTGTTTATTCTTGTTTTTCAGGGGGTTAACTCGAACATCAAGGATGGCGGCTTCACTCAAGAAATAAAAGATTGAAGCTAAAGAGAAGCATGCCAAGCCCGGCGTTCAAGTTAACCTGGGGGCTACTGATGGGGAATAATAACCCGGTAGGCCCATGAAGAGGGAAGCATGACCCGCCAGGCAGAAGGCCTGGCCAGGACAGCTAACCATCCGCATGGGCCGGGTTACGTCGATGGGCCAGCGTGCTTGTCGGTGACCCGGCTGGAAGAGGAAAACTTCTGGAAGACCCAAAGGCGGTGCCGGACTTGGAGGACACGAAGGCTAGAAGACCTAGAGTAGGACTCCGAATCTGGGTACAACCCGGGCTTACCTTGTAAAGAACCAGGAGACCCGGCCGTCTATATAAGCGGGCTCCTAGGTCGTAGTTAGGGCTAAGCCTTTACGAGACAAGTTCGTGGAGAGAACCAGAGAGATCATCGCTATCAAGCGCCCCCTGTAACCTAGATCGAGATCCGGCTCTGTTGTCGTAGCCAGGTTATCGAGATCGAGATTAATAATAGCATAGCTGGAAGTAGGTCTTTATCTCCAATGGAGAGGCCGAACCTGGGTAAATCCTTTGTCCTCGCAGAGCTAAACAATCTCCCAAACACTAGTTTCGCCTGGCCCAACAACTCAAATTACCCCATGGTAACATCTGCCGTGTTAACCCCACGATAGGTTATATTCGGGAACTACGGCGCTTTGCCGCTCCTTACTCTTCATCACAAATGCATTGTCACTAGAATTTTCCTGCATATTAGTGTTGCAGTAATCATAAGAAATATCCATCTTTAGTTCATCACTATTACTGCTCTCTGTTAGGCACGAGTTTTCTTCAAATGTATTATCTGAGATATGAGCATCATAAGAATTATTACTAAAGATAGAGTAATGAATGACATGTTTACTGTTAGATGTGGAAGGTGTGGGCGGATGGCCAGTCCGTTCCTCCTCCTCTTCATTGTGCTCCTCTTTATCTTCATTTTTCGATGAGTCCTGCAAAAGTTCAGTTCCTTCCATGGTGGTTGCGACCCGCTCAACATAATTTTGTACTAATGCATTATCACCAAAATTATCTAAACAAAAATCTAATATAAGGTGCACTTTGCTATACATCCTATCAACCGCATAGTTTGCTCCATCTAACTTTTTTAATCTACAAAGTATCTCTCTTGCACCCATATAAAGCACGAACTCCATTTCCTCCAAACTGTTAGAGTATATCTCCTGTATAGGTTATTTAGGCATGTACCTTGTACGTTGTCTCCCGATCATGTTTGTATTCGGTTGAGATTGTTTCCTTGCCGTGCAAGGCTCCCTGTAATTCTGCCTATATAATCAACGTGAGCTGAACGCCCCAAGCGTGGCGATTCCCTCAAACTCTTTACGTTCGCATGGTATCAGAGCTAAACGCTCCTAAAACCTAGCCCACCTCTCCCGATCCAATCTCAGCTCCAAGCTCAGCTCGGCCGCCGCCATGACGGCACCTGGCTCCACCTCCTCTTCGATGTCCTCTGCGCTCGCCAACTCCACGGCGGCCGGCGCCCTCGCCTCGGCCTCGACCCCAGCGATGCCGTCCTCCCTCGCGATCAACGTGGCCAGCGTGAAAACGCACGTGCCCGTCGTCCTCGACCTCTCCAAGTCCAACTATGCGAAGTGGCGCATGCTCGTCGCCGTCCTCCTCGGCAAGTACGAGCTCTCCAACCACGTTGCTGCCCAGACCCCGGTGGTCGAACGCACCGCCGAGTGGAACCGGGAGGACTTCATTGTCTGCTCCTGGCTGTACGGCTCCATCAGCGAGGAAATCCTCGACATCATCATGGCGGAAGATCAAACCGCCTACGACGCCTACATGCTCATCCGCAACCTCTTCCTCGACAACCAGATGACGCGCGCTGTCCACCTCGAAGCCGAGTTCCGCGCGATCGTCCAGGGTGACCTCTCCATCACCGCCTACTGCCATCGCCTGAAGGCCCTCTCCGACGCGCTCCGTGACGTCGGGCAGTCTGTGACCGATCAGACGCTGGTGCTCACCTGCCTGCGCGGCCTCAACGCGTGCTTCTCCGACATCACCACGCTGGTCACCATGCAGAGCCCGCTGCCCTCGTTCCTGCAAACGAGGTCCCTCCTGCTCCTGCGTGAAACCCAGCTCCAGCACGCCGCTCCTGTGCACCAGCAGACGGCGCTCTACGGCTCCGGGCCCAACGCCGGGAACGGCGGCTACGGTTACGGCCAGCCCTCCGGCCATGGGCAAGGCTACGGCTATGGCCAGGGCTCCGGCGGCGGCTACAATGGCGGCCGCGGCCGCGGGAAGAAGAAGAACACCGGCTACGGCGGAGGAAACACCGGCGGTGGTGGCAACTACCGTGCGCCTGCCCCCGTCGGTCCCTGGGTATGCTTCAACCCAGTCACGGGCGTGGCACAGCAGATGCCGGCCCAACAGCTGCAGCCGACGCCGTCCCTTGGCGCCCTGCTGGTGGCCCCGGCGTCCCTGGCGTCCTTGGTGCACGGCCTCCCGCCCCGCGTCCATCAGGCTATGGTCCTCCGCAGCTTCCACCACAGCAAGCGTACACCACCATGCTGGCTCCTCTACACGGACAAGCTTTTGGCACCAATCCACCGCCTCCTCCAACGCTCCAAGGACAACCAGCGTGGGATTGCTCAGCTTTGATAGCTGCGCTCAACAACGTCGCCAGCACCTCATCTTCGCCGCTGCCTGCCGCCGACTGGGTCATGGATTCAGGTGCTACCTCCCACATGGCCTCCAACCCTGGTATAATCTCCACTCCTCATCCTATATCTTCATCTTCTCACGTCACCGTCGGAAACGGCGTCTCTCTTCCCATCTCTAGCATCGGTCACACCAATTTAAATATTTCCTCACAACCTTTTGCACTCCGTAATGTCCTTATAGTTCCTAACATGATCAAAAACCTTTTATCTGTTCGTCAATTTTCCATTGATAACCAAGTTTCTCTCGAATTTGACCCTCTTGGTTTTTCTATTAAGGATCTTCAAACGGGGCGCGTGATCACTCGCTGCAATAGTTCCGGTCCACTCTACACCGTCGCCTCAAGTCAACCATCACCCACCCTCGGCCTCGTCGCGTCTTCCACCAATAATGAGCTTTGGCATCGCCGTCTTGGACATCCAGGGCGTGACGCTATGTCACATTTATCTAGCAAACTTTTGATTTCATGTAATAATGCTTCGGCCACGGTGTGTCATGCGTGCCAACTTGGCAAACATGTCCGCTTGCCGTTCTCTAGGTCTCAAACTACATGTGTCGTGCCTTTTCAGTTAATTCATTGTGATTTGTGGACATCTCCTGTTCTTAGTAATTCTGGTCTTAAGTACTACCTTGTTATTGTTGACGACTTCTCTCACTACATGTGGACGTTTCCGCTTCGTCGGAAATCGGACACGGCCGACACGATCATCAACTTCATTGCCTATGCACGAACACAATTTAACCTACCCCTCGTTGCCATGCAAGCCGACAACGGCACCGAGTTTATTAATTCCACCGTCACGGAGTTTTTCTCTCGCCACGGCATTCACCTACGCCTCTCCTGCCCCTATACATCCCAACAGAACGGCAAGGCCGAGCGTGCCATTCGTACACTCAACGACATCACTCGTACACTCCTAATCCAAGCTCATATGCCATCCTCCTATTGGGCCGAAGCTCTCTCCGCTGCCACTCATCTTATTAACCTTCGCCCCTCGCAACCTATAAATTTCTCCATACCGCATGAGCTCCTTTACCAAAAACCTACGTCCTACACTGACCTCCGCGTCTTTGGCTGTTTGTGCTATCCCAATCTCTCCGCCACAGCCCCTCACAAACTCTCTCCAAGGTCTAGTGCATGTGTGTTCCTAGGGTACCCATCCTCACACCGCGGCTACAGGTGCCTCGACCTTTCTTCTCGTCGAGTGATTACCTCACGTCATGTCGTCTTTGACGAAAATAATTTTCCGTTCACGAGTTCACAACCCATCCAGCCGGCTGAATCTCTTGACTTCCTCCTAGATCTTGCTAGCACCCAACCCATCATGCATGTGTACACACCGGCCCAGCCCAGCGTGCATGCAGCTGCACCAGCACGTCCCAGCTCACCCGTGCCCAACTCAGCTCCGAGCTCGCCCGAGCGTAGTCCCAGCTCGCCCGCTCGTGCTTCCTCGCCGACGTCTCCCGAGCTTCCCTCTCCAGCTGCGGCGACACCACCACCCCCTCCTCCTCCACCCCCACCTCCGGTCGCGAACACGCACACCATGCTCACTCGCACCAAGCGCGGCCTCACTATTCAGCCTCGCGAGCGTCTCAACCTATCCGCCATCGAGTCCACTATTTCTCCCATTCCAAAAACCTATCGGACTGCACTCCATGACCCTCCCTGGCGCGCCGCAATGACTGATGAGTATACTGCTCTTATGCAAAACGGTACGTGGACACTTGTCCCGTGTCCGCCTGGTGCTAACATTGTTTCAGGAAAGTGGATTTTCAAGCACAAATTCGACTCAACTGGTGCTCTCGCGCGGTACAAGGCGCGGTGGGTTGTTCGCGGCTTCTCACAACAGCCTGGAGTCGACTTCGATGAGACATTCAGTCCCGTCGTCAAGCCCGCCACTATCCGCGTCGTCCTCGGCATCGCTACCTCTCGCGGGTGGCCGGTTCATCAGCTCGACGTCAAGAATGCCTTTCTCCATGGCAATCTTGACGAGGAGGTCTACTGTCAACAACCTCCTGGCTTCGTCGACCCTGCTCGTCCTCAGCATGTGTGCCGTCTTCACAAGTCTCTCTATGGTCTCAAGCAGGCTCCGCGCGCGTGGTATCAACGCTTTGCGCACTATGCTCACCGACTCGGCTTCACTGCATCCCAGTCAGATGTCTCCCTCTTCGTATTCCGCCATGGAGACGACCTTGCTTACTTGCTCTTGTACGTTGATGATATCATCCTTACAGCCTCGTCACCGCGGCTTCTTCAGCACGTCACCGAGCTTCTTCACCGCGAGTTCTACATGACGGATCTCGGGGATCTCTCCTACTTCCTCGGGATCGCCGTCACCAGGTCGTCCACGGGGATGTTTCTCTCTCAGCGCCAGTATGCCCTAGACTTGCTTCAGCGAGCTGGCATGCTCGACTGCAACCCTTCTGTCACTCCTATTGACATTCGTTGCAAGTTGTCTGCTGATGAGGGTCCTCTTGTTGCTGATCCGACGGAGTATCGGAGTTTTGCTGGCGCTCTACAGTACCTGACACTGACACGTCCGGACATTGCTCATGCTGTACAGCAGGCGTGCCTCTATATGCATGCACCCAGGGAGCCGCATCTTAATTTGGTGAAGCGGATTCTTCGCTACATCAAGGGTTCTCTTGATCTTGGTTTACGGTTGCATGCTACACCTGCGATCTCTCTCACCGGCTACTCTGACGCAGATTGGGCAGGCTGCCCAGACACTCGACGCTCCACTTCTGGGTATTGTGTTTATCTTGGAGATAACCTCGTCTCCTGGTCCTCCAAACGTCAGGCAACAGTTTCTCGCTCTAGTGCTGAGGCGGAGTATCGTGCCGTCGCTCATGTTGTTGCCGAATGTTGTTGGATCCGCCAGCTACTTCAGGAGCTCCATCATCCTCTTCATGGTGCGACGATTGTTTTTTGTGATAACGTCAGCGCGGTGTACATGGCATCTAATCCCGTTCAGCATCGTCGGACGAAGCACATCGAGATTGACATCCACTTCGTGCGCGAGAAGGTGTCTCTCGGTCAGATACGAGTTCTACATGTGCCGTCGTCTCACCAGTTTGCCGATATTATGACGAAGGGTTTGCCGTCTCACCTCTTCTTGGATTTTCGGCACAGTCTATGCGTTCGTCCACCCGACGCAAAGACTGCGGGGGGATGTTAGAGTATATCTCCTGTATAGGTTATTTAGGCATGTACCTTGTACGTTGTCTCCCGATCATGTTTGTATTCGGTTGAGATTGTTTCCTTGCCGTGCAAGGCTCCCTGTAATTCTGCCTATATAATCAACGTGAGCTGAACGCCCCAAGCGTGGCGATTCCCTCAAACTCTTTACGTTCGCACAAACTAGTATTAGATTCATCTCTATTATAAGCTGCTAGAACAGGTTCATGGCAATGATCACATTGATAAGTAAGGTGCAGAAAGTCTTCACAATCATCGCATATCAAATCATACCTGAGAAGTAATCTCATTGAAATCATTTCCAACTCTTTCAGCAATTCTTTTACCTTGGTATGTCTGATAGTTAGGCTTGATATACTCATATCTCCCTACTTCTCCATTGCAAGTGCGAACTGATCAACAAAAAGTTTTCTTGGAAGACATGATTAGCAGTAGTTTTTATAATTTTCAGTTTTGTAATTTTTTTGTATGTTGAAGTAAGTGAAACAAGAGTAAACTAGAACAGGTAAACAAACTAGGATCAAGTAACAAACTGAAACAAAAGGTAAACTAATTTTTTTGTTCTTTTTGTATAAAAGATAAAACACAAAACAAAATAAACTAAAAGAGAATATAAACAAAGTGCCTGCTAAGAACTTGTAGACAACTTAGCACAATAATAAAATAAGCAACGAGAAACAAAAGACCAAAGGCGCTTAGGTCCCCGGCAACGGCGCCAGAAAATAGCTTGATGACTGCAAGTGCACAGGCCACTGTAGCTAGTTTCGAAGTAAGAGTATCGAACCACGGTGGAGCTGAGGAAATGGTCTCGGGTTTCTCCTTTGGTTATTATAGAATTGTACCTGCAAGTTTGTCTGATCCAAAGCAAGCAAGTGTATGAAAAAAGCGTTGTTTGTGTTGAGAGTTGTGGAGTAACTATTACAAAGAGTAAAGAACAGATAAAGGTAATTAAAGTATAGACAAAACTGAAATTAAAAAAGGGGTTGTAATTGTAAGATTAAATAGAGCAAAAGCGGCGTCTAGGCATTCGGTCTCACTAGTACTAGAGGGCAACTAAGTGGTAACGATCTAGTAAATTTACAAGAGAGACTCTTGAAATAAACAGTGATTCCCTATGATTACCGGGTGTCACAAAGTGTACCACATATAACCCTTGCTGTCACACGAAGGATGTTAGCACACAACCGGAAAGGGTCACACGAACTTCCAAAGAGAGAGTAAATACTAAATCATGCACAAAGTCTAAAGTTGCGTACTAGATCATACCTCAACCTAGAACCGAATAAATTACTCAAACATAAATGAATAACAACACATGTTCATGGAGTTCATCATCATGTTCAATCTTACAAATACTAAACAAGAGAGAGAGTTGGAGGCGTTGATGGAGATGGCGGTGACGGCGGCGCGTGGTGATGGCGGTGGCGGCGCCCTCCTTCTCCTCTTCTTCCTTGGACGTCTTGGTGCTGTTGGAGATGAAGCTTTGGTGGTGGAGATGGAGCAGCAGCCCTTCGGGAGCGGTGGCTATGGTGGAGGAGGGGCAGCAGCCCTCCGGGAGGAGGCTGCGGAGATGGATTCCCTCTTGAGAGTTAGGTCTTCCCCTCCTTATATAGGCTGCCTCCACTTGATCCAAGGGCTCTAGATGACTCCATCTTGACCCCCCAATCCGACCTAATGAGTTTAGGAAGGTTAGGGTTCGAACGGGGTCGAAATCGGTGAAGAATCGCGGAAGTTCGGGAGATTTCCGTCGCCCAGAACTCGTGGTACGGTCGTCGGTACGGTCGCACCGCGACTCGTTAAAGTTTCTGTAGTCGTGCAGTGTTTTGGCCACCATTTCTTCATACGAACTCCGTTTTGGATGAACTTTGGCTCGTTGGGATCGTGAGGACGAGCCCCACACTCCAGTGGTATTTATTATTGATTTGGAGTTCATGGAAAAATGACCATTTTCCAAGCCACTTTACTTGCGGTTGGTGTCTTGTAATTTCTTCGGATTCTTCTCCCTTTGTCTCCTTTAATCGTGGTTTGTTCATAAATTTCCCCTACGTATACGTAGACACAAAGACAAGGGAAACAAGTAAAATCCTAATAAATACTTACGGTTTGTGAAAGGACCATTGGAAAATGGGTTAGAGGTTGAATCAACATAAAAAAGTAGAAACCAATATAGAATAATGCCAAAAACTCCAATGTAAATATATAAAAAACAATGGGAAAAATGCTATATGGAATGGACGCATCAATATGTATGTCTCTTGTCAATGCCTCGCTCCTAAAATTTGTCAGGTACCCAAGACCCCGAAGAGTGATCAAGGTAGAGGTAAGAGCAGAGAAACGTGGAAGGCTATGCGCGAAACTCGGTGAGAGTAAGAGGAGTACATTAGCTGAAAGCAATTCCTTGGAGAAAAACAATGACGTCATTGAACTTAAAGCTTCAGTCTGTTAAGTCTTAATAACTTAGGCAACCCCGCAAGACGGAATAGGGTCGAAGTGGACAGATGAATCCCTTGTGCTCATGACATGTGAGACATTGGTAACCTTGGACGCATTGCTCATATATATCCATGTGTCATATGAATTATTTATCACTAACAGAGCTTCATCTTATTTTATTTATCCCATACATAATATGCATTGCTGCAGGTGAAGCCTTAAACCCTGGCCTATTTTAATCCATTAATAAAACAACCACATACGAACGAGTTTGGTCCGGTAAACAAAACTTTTAAAGCTTTCTTGAACTTGTTACTAATCCCTTGCCAAGCACCTACTTCCCGGGTTCGATAAACCCTGTGTCTCTTGGGGAAAAAAGCTACATACTACATCCGAAATCCGGATCGGAGGTATCTACGGCCTCAATGATGATGGAGGTCCAAATGCCACCCTGGGTCACGTGACAGTCAGGTCTCCTAGACCTCACGGTAGGTGGGGGGGCGGTGGCCCCCTACCTCGCACTAAGCTCCACCATTTGTGCTCACAATTAAAGTAATGAGGGAGGCCCGGCAAGACAAAAGCACCATCATGGTGATGCACCAATGAAAATCATAGGGTGTATCCACCTGATAAAAACTTTTCAAATATGTCTTAAAATACAAAAAAAATCATGCAGGGAAAACATAAGTTACAACTTGCCCGTATAGATTAACAATAACGTTTGTGACCGGTGTGAAAATAAGAATGCCACATCATAATTCTCATATTAATGAAGGGACATTTACATGCGTAAGTTCTTTATCAATATCTTTGTTCGTGATTTTATTCTTTATTTTTTAAGTTTGCAATTTCATTTTTTTTAAGAAATGCCTTTCAATCTACCCATGTTTGAAAAACCTGCTATAGGGAAATTGCATATATCGCAAATCTACCCGTGCATTGCTACGGGTTTGAAGATAACGACGACGGTTTCACAAAGCTATGATGTATTGTATGAAGGATTTTATTAGGTCTTTATACAACCCAATGAGAGTAGATGGTGCAGTAAGTTGTCATGTCGAATGGAACTTCCTTGAAACATGCTTTTCGTCCCGCTTTATAAATAAATCCCAATGTCCAATTGAATTTCTATGGGCAAGTAATTTCCATCTACTATATTTGTTGGCTTCCATGCCTAAGCCTCTCTTTTTTATCATGCCCAGCATCAGAACAACTATTGCAACATAAATGCTCCTTTGCTTGGTACCTTTCATCCAGGATTCAGCCTTTTTCATGGCAGGTTGCTTCAGCGCTAATAGCCTAACTTACAGCAAAGCCAAATTGTGCAAGGAAAAACACATGTGAGACAAAATAAAGAATAGTCGGATCCTTGTTTTGAAATTCAATCATGTGTCACAGAGACGTAGTTCATTTCCTTTACACCTTTCAGGAAGCTACATTTCATTTCCTGTGCTACGAAAGGAATCACGAGATTAACCTTGTTACACTTTCTTGTCATATTACAAGATACACATGGTTCAAATTTATGAAGAACTTCGTAAATATAAATAAAAAGTCTTACTCCTGATGATAAGATGTTTTAGGTGTTTCATATGTTGACTAGATGCGGAACAAAATGAATGAATATACACACTAAAACGTGTCTAAATACACGTGGATACATGTGATCTAGAAAAATGCCAAAACATCTTATATTTAGGAACGGAGGGAGTAGGTGCTTATTTTTTACACTTTTCAGCGACACATACGTGGAGAATAGGTTTGTTTTTGGAAGTTAGTCTACTATAGTGGAATGGGTAGTTTGTTTATAATATTAAAGCTAATATAAGACGTAAGGGTAGGAAGTAAAAAGAAGTCAAAATGTCCATAAAATGTTCAACGTGAATGAATAACAAATGAAAAAAACACCAGATTAAACATGGCATAAATCTGAACCAAGAAGAATTGTCTTATCATCAGAAAATATAATCAGAGCTCTATTGCTTCTGAATAACCAAATTGTACTCTTTTTTTGTTGCGATGCAATGCACACAGTAAAGTGTTTGAACGCATACTTTGCACAAAAACATGCATATGCACTCATGCACACAGTAAAGGAAATATTTAGGCATCGATCGGGCCAGGGAATCATTTGTAAAGCATAATATATGATCCTTTAATTTGTTTGATCAAAACAATATCAGCTCTGGAGCTCTCACTTCATCGATATTCTCACCTAAAAGGACATCAGACATGTGGAGCGTACCTTTAGATTTCTCACTTGTTTCTTCCTATTTTTCTCTAGGGAGCAACTAGGAATTTCAAAACTGAAATATCTCGAAGATTTACTATTCTTTTTATTTTTTTGGAACAAGCAAGGGCGCCAAATTTATTGCCAGCTCAACTGCACCAGGCAGCTGTGATTACAAAGTCCTGTAGATTTACATATTGCAAAGTGGATAGCAAAGGACAAGGACTTAGAGAATGAGCTGAGTTTGAACATCTGTAAATAGGCTGAGCCTATGAGCCTGTGTTGCACATCGGTGAGCCTCTCCATTGAGATTCCTGGATATATGATAGATCTGCGGTAAAGCACTGGATGTAGCATTGAAAAAATGTGCTAAGCATTCTCTGGCATTCCAGTGTAGGAGAGGGTGATCAATTCTTCTTGCTGCTGCTATCTTGGCAAGTACCTGATTATCCGTCAAGAATATTGGCCTGTCAACACTAAAAATGTTTGCTAGTTTTGCTGCTAGTAGAAGAGCTTTTGCCTCCGCTTGAAACACTGTTTCTTGGTGCTGCGTTGAAGCCTGTATCCTGATGCACCAGTTCGTACAGTCTACATTGTGTCGAATGAATACTCCCAAACCTGTTTCTCCCCTTTGCAGCAAACCTGTGCTTCTGTTCCCTTTCCAAGATGCGTCTGCAAAAAATATTGTTCCTTGAAGAGACGAGTCAGATTGTAAGGTGGTACCCTGCAATAGAATTGTTAGTGTATCCGTGGGAATCTGTCTTCGCTTCTCGCTGCCTTCCTGCTTATAAGAGTTAGCATTACAAAGTTCAAGGTCTTTTAAAAGGGCTTTGGAATTAATAGCAATTTGATAGGGCTCGCCCTTTTTTCTTTGAAAAAGCATGTCATTTCTAGATTTCCAAATGCACCACATAAAAGTGAGGATATTAGGTAAAGTAGCATAAGGATGATTCATTTTAAGCAGATTCAAGATTATTTCTGCAAGGGTGGTGCAATTGGCAGTAATTAATTCAATTCGTATGTACCAGGGGGCAATAAACCAAGCAGCCTTTACAAAAGGACAGGTAAAAAAGAGGTGTACCTCATCTTCTTGCATACCACACCTGCAACAAAATTTATCAATGTGTTTTGAATACCTTCCTGCTCGAGCCCCCGTTGGAAGTGCTTTTCGGAGGAATCGCCAGGTAAAAGTTTGAACTCTTGGAATAATTTCTTTTGATTTCCGCACCTGCATAAGTAATTGTATTGTTTGTGGAGCAGGAGATCTAGGTCGTTCTTCTTGCCTCTGTTCATAAAGTACCTGAAGGCATGCATAATAGGCCGATTTTGTATTGCACTTACCGTTTTGAGTTAGATTCCAACATAATAAGTTTTGATCACCAGAATAAATTATAGGGGTTTGCTTAATGGAGAAAGCTGCTGCAGGGGCGAATAAAGTGTCAATTAGGTTGTTATTCCAAACTTTCTGATTGGGGATCCAAAGATCTTTTACATTTGTCGGGTAGATGAAGCCAGGTTCTTGAATAATTAGATCGCCATAGATAGAAGCCCAAGAAGGATACCAAGGCGTATTCCAAATGGAAATATTCCCTTGCGTTAGCTGAGAAGAAGTGTTGGCTTTAAGAATCGGAAGAATTTTAAGAACTGACGCCCAGAAGGCAGATTTTGGGACCTGAGAATTGGGCCTCCAGATTGAGGAACCATGGAAATATTTTGATTGTAAAACACGATGGAGGTGGTCATTTGGATTTTGAGCTAAGCGCCAGGCAGCCATAAGAATAAGACTTTGGTTTACTGCTTGCATGTTTCTAATACCTAACCCGGAAATCCGCAGCAGCACCCGAGCACCACTGCACCCTTTATTTGAATTTTTTGAAAATCGCAATTTTTTGCATCCAAAAAATCTGAAAAAATTTACACCAACACACATACATATCCCGCAGGTACGCCATAAATTTCGTAAAGAAATTCATTATATTTTGGGCTAGGCAAAAAAGTGAAAATGCTGACAGATTTTGCACACTTTATACACTATTTACTGACTAGAATTTTGTTATTTTTATACAGCTCGGAATACGACGTTTTCTGCACCATAAATTGGCACGCACGTAACAAACATGAATAAGTATCTCAGGATTTTTTTTCAGATTTTTTTGAAACATAAATTTAAAATTTTCAAAATTTTCAAATATCAGGTTCACTGCAGCTCGGGAGCTGCAAATCTGCGTCCTACCTAACCCTCCTTCTTTTTTTGGTGCACACAGATCTTTCCACGCTCTTAAGCAAAGGCTTTTTGTTTTAGTTTCATCTCTTATTCCAGTCCACCAAAAATTACGAATAATAGAAGTAAGTTTTGCAATGAATTTCTTGGTGAAGAGAATGTTAGACATGTAGTAAACTGGAATAGAGGAGAAGACTGATTTAATGAGTTCTAAGCGAGCAGCATGAGAAAGTTTGTCTGCTTTGTACGTGCTTAGTTTTGATTTGAATTTATCGAGAACAAAGTTGTAAGCTGAAGTCCTATTTTTTGCTGGCAGGATAAGAGGGTGACCCAAGTGAATAAAGGAAGTGTCCATTTCTTGCACAGGAAAGATGGTCTTGATATCCTCAGCATTTGTTGGTTGGACATGTTTGCTAAAAATAATTTCTGATTTTAACCAGTTGGGTGTTTGTCCAGAGATGGAGCAAAAAGTATTCACTGCATCATCAACTACTGACATCACATACAAAAACAACCTCCGAGGCCAATAAATCTCTCCTGCCACAGCCCCTCTCTTGTCACTCTCACTCTCTACTCCGTTTTTTTTCTCTTGCCACTCTCTCCTCAGCTATCAATTATCCTACCGGCCATGTAAGTTCTCCTGCCTGCCACTGCCTGCATTCCTGTCTACCGTTCCCTCATCACAAGAAAACAAGCTCAGGATCAGAGCTCCGGCAGGCCAAGAACCTCTCTCTTCTTCTTTTTGTTTGCTCAGTTTTGGTGGGCTGCTCTCCACCTAGTACAAAACCACCAGCAGAGAGACGGAACAAGCAAAGACACCACTGGACACACCACTCTCTGCGTAGCTACTGAAGCAGAGCTCCGAGCTTTCTCCATTGCCTCGCTTGGTCCAAGCTCGAGGTGGATACGATGAGACACATCACGGCGAGGAACCCGCAGGACCCGATGTCGTTCTCGAGGAGGCACTTCAAGTGGCCGGTTCTGGGCAAGAGCAGCAGCCGTGGCGCCGGCGCCGTGAGCGGGGACGAGGGGTACGTGAGGGGCTCGGAGGCCGAGACGGAGGACGACGAGGACGAGCGCGCAATGGCGTTCTCGTCGGCTTGTCCGTCCTTCCACTCAGAGGACTTCGTCTCCCCTCCGAAGAAGCCGCCGCCGACCCAGTTGGCACCGGCGCAGGAGAAGCAGCAGAGTCAGAGGAGAAAGAAGGTCCGGACGGCGGTGGCGCGGCTGCGGTCGGCGTTTTCGGCGGCGATGTCCGGGCGGCGACGGCATGTGGCCCTCGGCGCGCGGCTCACCGGCACGCTCTACGGCCACCGACGCGGTCACGTGAACCTGGCGTTCCAGACGGACCCGCGTGCGTGCCCGGCGCTTCTCCTCGAGCTCGCCGCGCCCACCGCCGCGCTCGTGCGCGAGATGGCCTCGGGCCTCGTCCGCATCGCCCTCGAGTGCGAGCGCGCCAAGACCGCCAGCGCCGCCGCCGCGCCCGCCGGCGGCGGCGTCAGCGGAGGGAGGAGGTTACTGGAGGAGACGGTGTGGCGCGCGTACGTGAACGGGAAGAGCTGCGGGTACGCGGTGCGCCGCGAGTGCGGGGCCGTGGACTGGCGGGTGCTGCGCGCGCTGGAGCCGGTATCGATGGGCGCCGGCCTGATCCCGGCGGCGAGTTGCGGCGGCAGCGAGGGCGACGTGATGTACATGCGCGCCCGGTTCGAGCGGGTGGTCGGGTCCCGAGACTCGGAAGCGTTCTACATGATGAACCCCGACAGCAGCAGCTCAAGCAGCGGCATCAATGGCGGTCCCGAGCTCAGCGTGTACCTCCTCAGAGTCTGATCGGTCGATCTTTGGTGACGTCATGCATCGACCAACGTTGCTCTGCTCGAGTAGTGTTTGTATTTTGTGTATCTCAGTTGTGAAGACGAATTAGACTAGGCGCTTACGCTCGATGGAAACGTAAATGGGATGGAAATACATTTTGTTGTTCTAGCAAGTAGAGTGTAGAGACTAGAGAGTCATTCGTGATGTCGGGTTGGAGCAACTTTGTAGCTGTAGATCAATAGTATGGACTCCGGTTAATGAACTAGAGAGTAGAAGATCCACTAGGGCTTCTATTACGCATGTAGAGCTGACACTCCCTAGT
This sequence comes from Poa pratensis, assembly GCA_947311845.1. Taxonomy (NCBI): domain Eukaryota; kingdom Viridiplantae; phylum Streptophyta; class Magnoliopsida; order Poales; family Poaceae; genus Poa; species Poa pratensis. Next base: position 5,516,614 of record CAMZMU010000037.1, read on the forward strand.
TAGTCTAGCACTGCCCCCCTCGTGTTCAATTGCTGGCTCCGTCCCTGCGCATGTTGTAATCATCAATAAAATAGTAGTACCATTCTCATATTTGAATCCTGTGCATTTTCGGAGTAAAATATTTTTTCTTATTTCTCAGTGCAAAAAATGTTCTCCGTCCTAAATTATAGGGCGTGCTATTTTTGTGCTGGTTTTTTATTTTCAACTTTGACCAGTAATATATACTAAAATATATAGATTGAAAATCTATAAATGGAACAAGTAGATTCATAATACAATTTTTTATTTCATATATCATTATACTTTTTTGTGAACATATTATACGTACAAATCATGGTCAAACATGTACGTCGTTGACCAGTGAAATTTAAGGGCGACTTGTGTTTTGAGACGAAGGGAGTAACATTTTTCTGTACCCAAACTAAGAACCATTGATCAATAATATTCCCGTGGCGTAAAACTGGTTTGATAGGGAACGGCCATGAATGTTGACACAAAGTTGATCAGCTTTTGCCCGGTTTGTGACACCGTTCATTTCATCTCCAAATTTTGGAACGATTTAGAGGGACGTCCGTCTGTTCGTCTCCGCTTCCATGTAGGTTTTATCATATCTGGCCCATAGAAACCCACCCTAAGTCAATGAAGATTGCTAAGGTCAAACAGAGAAGGTGGAGATCCTCTCTAGCCAAGTCATCTGCTTGAAAGGATTTAGCCTGCATTACTTCGACACGCATGCGAGTCCACAACTCTCTCTCTCTCTCTCTCTCTCTCTCTCTCTCTCTCTGATCTCTCTCTCCATAGCTTACGGCATCGGCATCGATATGGCACGGACGCCAAAGGGTAGCCCCTGGTTGATGGCCTTGCCCGGACGGCTACAGCTCGACCGCGACGGAGCTGAACCTCAGAATGCGCTATGTTGCCGTAGGCGAGCAACCCGATGACGACCTTGTCCGGACGGCTCCCGCTCGATCGTGGTGGAGCTGGAGATCGGAATTAATGATATAGCCATAGCACAAATGCAAATTGCTGACAGTCAGGGCTTCTGTACCTCACGGTACACGACCGAGGGGGGGGGGGGGAGAGGGGGAGGCGGTGGCCCCCTGCCTTGCACTAAGATCCACACTGTGCGCTCACAATTAAAGTAATGAGGGAGGCTAGGCAAGACAGAAAATCCATCATGGTGATGCACTAGTGGAATACCTGGTGTGTATCCGCCTGATAAAAACTTAGTAAAAATGACTTAAAATACAAAAAAAAAATCACGCATGGAAAACATAAGTTAAAACTTACCCGCAGAGATTAATAGCTTGAACATTTGTGACCGGTGCGGAAATGAGAATGATACACCATAATTCTCATATTAATGAAGGGACATCTGCAAGCGCAATATTTTAATCAAATATCTTTGTTGGTGAGTTTCTTCTTAATTTTGAAGTTTTTTTTTCAACCGGGTTTTAACCCCTTTTCCATCCGTGATAACGGGAATATTCGAGTTTCATACAAACACAACACACAGAAAGTGGTATGGAGAAGAGAAGCGAGCTGGGAGCAGCACCCGGAATTATGAAATGCATTTCGGTCTACGCATGTTTGAAAAGCCTGCTCTAGGAAATTGCATATGTAAAACATTATTAACATCATGTGGAGCGTACCTTTAGATTTCTCACTTGTTACTTCCAATCTTTCTCTCAAGGGAGCAAATGGGAATATGATAACTGAAATATCTCATACGATTGATTGTTAGTTCGGAAATGCGCCACAAAAGCAGTCACGTTCAGTCTGTGTACCTATATCAAAAGACTCAAATCTTCACTTTCACGTGGGCCTCGAGTAACATGGACAAGAGGCTTTTCCTTTCTATCTTTTACCCCGTTTATACTGTGTCCTCATCCAATCGATTACCAATCACCTGCACAAGCTGTAAAAGTGTGAGAGCTCCGAAATCATTGGGAAATTTTGCTTCGCGTCCCAGGAAAAGAAAAAGGAACACAAGATAAGTAATGGAGTACTGAACGGAACCGAAGGCACCAATTCTTCAGTTTCCATGCACCATCGATAAAACCTTACCTGCGATCACCAGTTTTCATGCATTGCTTCTGGAACCATAGACATTCCATCAATGCAATGCAGGCCGTGGTGCTGGACGGAAGCTGCTGGAGCTCGTGAGAACAGGGTGTTGGTGCCGGACAGAGAGACGACGAGAGACGTGGTCCCTGCAGTGGCTGTGCCCTGTGAGAGACACTTGACATAGTACTGTACATGCCTAGCTAGGTACCTACCTGTTGCTGCTGCCGCCTAGTCGCATTTTGTTGGCCATCCCGAGGCATGCGCAGAAATTGCCCATCACGTACTCACTGTCGTCCCACATCAGTCTACAAGGACAGGGCAGGGCGTCAGAATTCGGGGATCCCCAGGAGCGAGAGCGACAGCGAGTGAGTGCCAACATCCAAAAACGCGATGGGATAGAAAGCAGCGGAGGCTCCATGCGTCGATCTGCACGCCGGCCAAGGATCTGAAGTTTTATGCCGCCGTTAGATCGTGTGATTTGGGACAGTGGAATCACCATCATTACGGCCATCATAAGGATCCAGTCCTCTGCTTTTCCTAAACTGGGAGGAGATGATGATGGTGGTGGATTGGATTGGATGGTCTTAGCGCTCTCCGCTGCACGGTCCTCGATAAAGAAGCATTGGTGTGCATACTACACACATGCGTATATACACTGGTGATCGACGCGACTTCGAGCGTGAGGTCTCTGTCTCGTTCCCTCCATACCTCTTTCTTTTCCTTCTTCGCAAGAAGCCGTGACATGAGAGATTGAGAGGTCTCGCTCGCCATTGTCGATCAAGCTCCAGAGCGCCAAAAACAATTCCTGCAGAAAAAAACAGCAGTCGCTTCGGGGACATCCGATAAAATTGGAACGATAAAAAATGAACCATTTTCAAAATCTGAATAATTTCCACACATGAAAAAAGCAAAAGTTCTAAATTTGAACATTTTTTAAATCTTAACAATATCAATAAAATAAAGGAAAACCCGAATTTCTAATGAACCAAAAATAATTGTTAACCAAAAATGTCGCTGAACCAAAAATAATAGTGAACCACAAATGCAGATGAACCGAAAATAATTGTGAACCAAAAATGCAGGAAATTGTCAGTAAACAAAACTATTCTTGAACGATTTTTAAAATGTAACCGAAAAAAATCGGTGAGCAGAAACATTTTTGAACGGTTTTAAAAAAATGAACAGAAATTACTTTTGAACATTTTTTTTGAAGCTTTAACTACTGCAGGGGAGCCCCCCACAGCCTTTTATTCATCCCCACAAAGTAACAAGTACATATTTACAGAGTGCAAAACTGTACAAACAGAAAATAGAACTAAACTAAACTATACAAGACTATTAAGCCATGATTCTAAGAGAGGAAGAACCTTAGCCTTTACTCTGTACTTAAGCAGAGAGGCGTCATGTACAAACCCAGCCTTCCAGCCCCTGAAGGTGGGTCTAATATCCTTGAAGATCCAAGCATTACGCTGTTTCCATATGTTCCAGCAGGCTAAAATCAAAACTTCTGTGAAACAAGGTCCAGAAAAATTCTTTTTTGCATGTTGTAGACAGGCTGCATGTGTGTCATCAATCCACTCTATCTGTAAATAATTCCAGATCCTAGAGCTGTACATGCACTTGAAGAACAGATGGCTCCAGTCCTCAAGGCAGTGTGCATTACAGAGCACACAGTCATTATTGTCAGTCACCTTCCATTGCCTCCTCAACATCATATCCTTTGTGTTAAGTCTGTCATGTAACAGTAACCATGCAAAGACTTTGTGTTTCGACATGCACTTCGATTTCCATATAGACTCAGAAGGCCCATGCTTTGGAAGTGAGGAGAAATGAAGGTTGTAGTAACTTTTGGGGGAGTATACTCCTTTACTGAAGTTATATATCCACTTGTCATCCCCCTGCTGAAGTTCAACTCCCTCCAGTAGTATGAAGGGAATTGTACTCCTGGAAGGCCTCCATAGACAGAGGCAGCTGAAATCCATCAGACAATTGCTCAAGGGCAATGAAATCCTTCACTGAGGCTAGCTTATCCTTGGCAAAGGAGAAAAGCCTAGGGAATTTTCCTGCCAGGGGCACACCATGCCAAGCATCCTCCCAGAATAGAGCAGAGGTGCCACTGCTGACCTGGCAATGTGAGATCGACCTCCAGGTATCCGAGAGATTTAGAATAGCTCTCCACCAGAAAGATCCACTGAGAACAACAGCATGTGGTACAGTCTCGAAATAGTAAGAATCCCTAATGAGTTTAACCCATGGCAAATCAGCATTGTTATAGAACTTATCAAGATGTTTCAGAAGCAGAGCTCGATTTTGGACATGTAGGTTTATAATTCCCAGCCCTCCTTTCTCCTTTGGTCTACAAACCATGTCCCAAGCTGCCAAGGAATTAACTCTTTCTTTGTTCTTGTCTTTTCTCCATAAACATCTTCTCCTGGCTCTGTCGATTATTTCAATAATCCCCTTAGGTATCACTAGAATCAGCATAAAATATGTGGGCAGGGAGGAAAGCACAGAATTGACCAGCACTAGGCTGTCTCCATATGAAAGAAAAGACACAGTAGCAGACAATCTTCTTTCAATTCTATCCACCAGAGGGGCCAGGTCTCTGATTGTGGGTCTAGTAGTTCCCATGGGTAGACCCAGATATGTAAAAGGCATTGCAGCAACTTGGCAACCCATAATCCCTGCAAGGCCAGCAGCTTCCTCTGCATCCAAATTAATAGGGATCATAGAGGATTTATGATAATTCACTTTTAGGCCAGTAAACCCAGCATATTGATCAAGCAACTTCTTGAAAACTTTTAACTGTTCCGGGTCAGCAGGCAAGATAATCAGAGTGTCATCGCATATTGTACAATTGGGTATTTATCTCCTACTGGAATTGGGAGCTGCAGAAGGCCCTCAGCTAAAGCCAAATTGACAATGCTCTGCAGCAGATCTCCTCCCAGAACATAAAGAAGAGGTGATAAAGGATCTCCCTGTCTCACTCCTCTTTTACAATGAAATTGTCTACCAGGCAACCCATTTAACAGCACAGAAGAGGTTCCTGAGGATAAGATCTCCTTAACCCACTGGATGATCATGGGAGGAAATCCTTTACATTTCAGAATTTTCAGTATAGCATCATGTTCAATAGTATCAAAGGCCTTCTCAAAATCAATTTTGAACAAGACAATTTTCCTCTTGGATTGCTTACACTGATGGATGTACTCAAAGCACCAGGCTAGGCAGTCCTGGATTGTTCTGCTCTTGATGAACCCGTACTGGTTCTCATGAATACATTTAGTGATAATGTCCTGCACTCTATTTGCTATTATTTTTGTCAGAAACTTGAGGCAGGTGTTTGTCAGCGAAATGGGCCTAAAGTCATTGACAGATTCAGGAGACTGCTTCTTTGGAACCAGTGTGATAAAGGAACCATTAATGTTCTGTAAAGAGGCATGCCCATTAGAGAAATCTGCACACATTTTGTAGAAGTCTCCTTTTATAATTGGCCAGCAGTGTTTAATAAAAAGTCCAGTAAACCCATCAGGTCCAGGAGCTTTATCCGGCTTCAAGAATTTCACAACATTTTCAATTTCATCAGGGGAAAAGGGGTTTCCCAGATTATGGAGGCCATCCACTGGTGAGATAATATTTTCCAGGCAAAAGGGGGTTACAGTTGTATTAGACACTCCCATCCTGTTCTTGTAACACTGCCAGAAGGCAAAAGCCTTTTCGTCATGCTCCGTCATAATGGAGCCATCCTGGTCCATAATAGAAGAAATTGTATTCTGCCTGTATCTCTCAGTTGCTCTGGCATGGAAATATTTGGTGTTTTCTCCACTTAATTGTACCCATCTCACAGTGCATCTTTGTTTCCAGTAATCAGATTGTATGCCAAGCAATTTTTTATGATGCACTTTCACAATATTCCTGAAGTTAAATTCAGGATTACTCAGACCTCTGTCGTCTTCCAGCTGATCAAAAAATAAAATGACCAAATTACACTTCTCAATAAGTGTTTTGATGTGTGAGAGGGATTTGCCCCATTTCTTCAGAACTGGCCTGAGCAGTTTCAGCTTAGCAGATATGATACCCACACTGCTTTTTGCCCTCACTGGCTGATTCCAAACCTTACTGACAAGCTCCAGAAAACCTGGTTGTTTTGTCCAATGATTTTCAAAACGAAAAATCTTTGCTTTTGGTATCACTGTGGATATTCTGACCAGAAGGGGGACATGATCAGAGGTGGGCCTGGCCATAGGGGAAACTGTTGTATTTGGGTACTTTAGAGTCCAAGCACATGAAGTGAAGAACCAATCCAGCTGTTCCAACAGAGGCTGTTCCTGCATATTTGACCAGGTATATGTCCTTCCTTTTACAGGAATTTCCTGAAGCCCCAGGTGGCTAATGATGTCATTAAAAAGAAAAATGTCATTCATATTAGCTCCAGGCTTGTTTCTATTTTCCACAGATCTGATGAAATTAAAATCCCCCAAAATCATCCAGATATCATTACTAGGGATAGAAAGATTATAGAGCCAAGTGACAAAATTATCTCTTTCCACACCAGCACATGGGCCATAGACATTTACCAAGTTCCAGGATTCAGAATTATGTGTGGAAGTAAATTTCATCTTATTGCAGATCTGTGAATTTCCAGAAGTTCTCCTTTAAAGATTGCACTTTTGAACATTTTAAAAGTGAACAGGAAAATGTCGGTGAACAGAAACTATTTTGAACTATTTTAAAAAGTGAACATAAAAGGTCTTTGAATAGAAACTATTTTGTAACGATTTTTAAAAAATGAACAAAAATAATGAGTGAACAAAAACTATTCTTTAACGATTTTAAAAGTGAAAAGGTGTCGGTGAACATAAAATATTTTTGAACTATTTTAAAAAGTGAACATAAAAGGTCTTTGAATAGAAACTATTTTGTAACAATTTTAAAAACTGAACAAAATTATGAGGGAACAAAAACTATTCTTTATCGATTTTAAAAGGTCAATCGAAATGGTCGGTGGACGAAATCTATTTTTGAACGGTTTAAAAAGTAAATAAAAAAGGGAGTCGAACGTAAACTATTTTGAACGATTTTAAAAGTAAACAGAAAAGGAAGGTAAACGAAATATATTTTTAATGATTTTTAAAAGTGAACATAAATTATTTTTGAACGGCTTTAATAAAGTGAATTGAATAGTTATTTTAACGGAAACTATTTTTGAACGATTTTATAAAAGTGATCTGAAAAGGCTTGTGAACGAAAACTATTTTTGAACAATTTTTTTAAAAAAGAAATTATTTTGGAATAAGTTTAAAAATGAACAAAAAATGTCGGGAACAGAAATTAGTTTTGAACGATTGTAAAGGAGAACAAAAAAAGTTTGGTGAATGGAAAATAATTTTGATCTACTTTAAACAGTGAACAGAAAAGGGTCGGTAAATAAAACTATTGTTGAACGATTTTAAAAGAGAACATAAAAGGTAAGTTAACATAAACAATTTTTGAATGATTTAAAAATGAACAATTTCAAAAGTGAACAGAAAACAATTTTTCAATGATTTTAAAAAGTGAACACAAAATGCCGATGAACGAAACTATATTTAAAAACTGAACAGAAAAGGTTGGTGAATGGAAACTATTTTTTAACGATTTTGAGAAGTGAACGGAAACTATTTCCAACGATTTTAAAAGAACAGGAAAAGGATCGGTGCACATACACTATTTTGAACGATTTAAACTCCCGGTGAACATTTTTGAATTCCCGTGAGTATTTTTTCGAAATGTAAACATGTTTGCTGTTCTAAAATATTTTTTCAAAAAATCATCAACAGAAACAAAAGAGTAAAAGAAAACATGAATTAAAGAAAGAAGAAAAAAAGAAAAGAAATCATGTACCAGAATAAGGAAAAGAGATATAAAACAAACTAGGAATACAGCGAAAAAAGGGACATAAACAAACAACAATCCGGAAGAAACGAAAAGTAACAACAAAAAAAAAATGAGCAGAAAACAGTTACGGGAGCCCAGCTCTGTCGTACGCGAAAAGAAATAGGCATACAGCAGGCGTGAAAAGAAATGGCCAGGGCCAGGACAGCGAGGTGGTAGCGGAGAGCTCCTAGCGCACGCGGTAAGCGGAGTATAGGATTTCGGATTTCCCTTTGGTCTGCCCTTTCTCGTTGACGGTCACGTCTCGTCACAAGATGTATCCCTTGAAAAAAAAAACGTACGTACTCAAAAAATACGAGGCATCTGGTTTCCTAACCCTAAATAAACTAGCTAGAGTGGCGGACGCTATCCGGCCGGCCGGCTGCATGTCGCTAGCGATCGTCATTCGCCGTTCGTTACGCCGTCGGGCGTGCGATCCGTGCGCGGCAGAAGCGACCGCGCCATGGTCCAGGAACGGTGGTGCTGTGGGCAGGCTCGTCTTGCGCGAGATCTGCAGCACGAGTGCGGCGACAGGGTCCACGAGGAGGTCGGCGAGGCCGCTCCATTCTGTGAGGGGCTTCGTCAGGCAGCACAAGACCACAGTCATTGCGTTCACCGGCGTCGTGTCAGCCATCGCCGGCACATTGTGGATGAACGCCGCCTGCAACGAGGAGTGGAGAAGACGGAAGCCATGAAGGTGCCACGCTCACAACGCGGCAACGTGGAGACAAGAAAGGAGGTGACAATGAACAATCTCTGCTTATGCCATCATACTTAGTTTATCCATTCGATCTGAATAGTCACTGGCCACATCTCTGGTGTCCCAGGTGTAGACAGTGGAAACGCGGACCATGCAAGCACTAAGATTCAGACAATGTTCAAAGAGCAAACATTTGAATGTTCCATAGTACGATAAAGCAAACAGAATGATAACCATGCTGCCTCCTCAGTCCCCACTGCCGTTCTGCTTGTCCTCCGAGTACCAGCAAAGCCGTTCCAGCCACTATTTTCCTGCTAAAGAATGGACCGCAGCTGCATGGTGGCAGAAACAAGATGGTCTTGATCAGGATATTTAGCAGTAATTCGAACATAGCATCAGCAAATACAAAATCATGCATCTGGGTTACAAAGGTGAGACGGATTCTAGCACAAAAGTCCATTGTAATAACAAAATGGTAAGGACTGCTGCATGGTGGCAGAAACAAGATGGTCTTGATCAGGATATTTAGCAGTAATTCGAATATAGCATCAGCAAATACAAAATCATGCATCTGGGTTACAAAGGTGAGACGGATTCTAGCTCAAAAGGGCATTGCAATAACATAATGGTAAGAACAGCTGCATGGTGGCAGAAACAAGATGGTCTTGATCAGGATATTTAGCAGTAATTCGAATATAGCACCAGCAAATAAAAATCATGCATCTAGATTACAAAGGTGAGACGGATTCTAGCTCAAAAGGGCATTGCGGTAACATAATTGTAAGGACAGCTGAATGAAAACTTCAATTCAATTCAGCTTGTGTAAGATAACATAGATGTTGAATAACTATTGCGGTAAGAATTCTAGGTTGTCCATACATCTATTATCCACAATGCAACTAGCTAAAATGCATCTAGCTACTTCTACTTCTGTGACCATGGTTAGGCCTTCACTCCTTAGTCTACCGTTTGTATATTTAATTCACCGACCTTTAGTGGGACAATGAAAAACACTTTCCATGAACCAGGACATGATACTCATGTTTGGCACTAGTATGCAAATAGCAGAGCAACCAAATTATGCAGTTGGAGAGCAGAGACCTTTTTTTTCTTGTGCAGGTACACAAGATTTTAACCCTATAGAGGTAAGGTACACGCCAATTAAGAAAATGCAACCAATCATATCATGGCTACTCAAACTTTATAGGAATAAGTGGTGACAAAAAATTGCAAAGAGGGGTCATACCTAGCACGAGGAGAAAATAATGTGAGGTCCCTTTGTCGTGATCGTCTTCATAATCAATCAAGAGCTGGAAAGATGGGAGGCCAGACAGTCATGAGGGGAAACACACTTATGCAGCCCTTGCTACGCACCGTCAGCTCATATACAGTCTGTTGTCTTCTCTTTAGATCCAAACACACGATGGCACCACTTGCCTGCAGCCACAAGAACACAAGTTCGGCTTCATCCCCGGCTCCAACAACCGAAATTACCTCACGACGATCGTGTGCCACAGGCACACGAAATCTGTACACCAGCACCCAATGGTGTTCACCACTTCCGTCAGTACGGAGGTGCCAGACACTTAGCGTAAACCCCTGTCCATGGATGAGAACGAGTCCGGTGCCATCGCGATATGAGAGCTTGAAGTTGATACGGATGTTGGCCGGGAGCTTCACGCTGGAGAATTGTGGTCGTGGAGCAACAAAATCCAACCAGTGAATGTAGCCTGTGTCGCCGGTAACCATGTAGAGCTTGCCATGGACAGGCATAGTCATCTCTGTGACTGCATTTGCTGGCGCAGAGAGCTCCAATGCTTGCAAGATGCGCTCATTCCAGGCACCAGATGGACGACGAACATACACTTGCACAGATAACTTTCGCCCCGCGAGCAGCACGTCAGTGTAGACGATGCCCTTGCTGCTGTCCCTGGACAAGAAGTCCTGTCGCCTGTAGCCATCTGGGAATAGGTAAAACTTACGCATGTTAATCTTAGGTGCCGCCGGCGGCGGCTCGACGGGGACCAAGGCTCGCGTCGGGCACAGTGGGTTGCGCACGACGTGGCCGCCGTAGGTAAACGCCCCGAGCTTGATGAGGAGGCGGCCGTTTTGGCAGTCGTGGATTCCTAGAAAGGGATCTCCGTCGTAGAAGACGGCGCGACTGGCGGCGACCCGGAGCTCCGGGGCTTCTGAGACACGTACGAACCGAGGGCGCGGGGTGAGGAAGTCGTTGATGTAGAAGCCGATGAGTTGCGGCGGGTTGCGGTCGCGGTATCGGCCGAGGAATGCGGGGTCGGCGGCGAGGCCGAGCCATCGCTTGGAAACGAGCGCCGCGCGGACGAGGAAAGCGGGGAAGCCGAGGCGTAGGAGGATCTCGCGGAGCAGGTCGTCGTCGCGAAGGACCGCCGCCATCGCGGCCTCGCTGCCTCCCATTCCACCGGACAAGCACCAGAACGTGGGCTCCGGTTTGGGGGAAACCGTCGGCGGTAGAAGTATGTGAAAACCTAGATGAGAACACGAGTGAAGGATTTTGGGCCTCGGCCGCTTGACCTTTCGGAATGGGAAGATTGGACTGGGAACCTTCATTTATTTTTTTATTCAACCATGCGTCAACTGCCTGATTGTCGTTTTATATCCTTTGGTTCGGGTGTATCTGAGAATTCTTTTAAATAATAGTTTTTATGAAATTTAGTAAGTATTATCGAGAAACATTAAATTTTCAAAAGTATCACCCCGTCGTCGTCGATTTTTTTGTTGTTGATAGTTTTCTTCTGTGGGAGTGATGAAACTGTCTTTTACACCAACGCGATCCCCACTGGGATCGATTTTCATTACCATCAGATAATGAAAACAACAGGGTCAGACAGCATCCAGGTGCTCAGTACTAGCTGAAAGTAAAGACTAAAAATTAGAAAAGCTAGAAAGAAAAAAGGAACCAGCAACTCCGCCGATAGCAGGAGAGCTGGGTTCAGGTCGGGTTCTTGTCCTAAGCATCGCAGAGAGATTACAAATTCAGCTTTAACATCCACGGCCAATACAGGCTGCAATTTGCCACTACCTACATAAGGAGTTGCTGTAAGGCAACACTGGTTTTGAACAAGCGGCAGCGCGATGGTCTGAAATCTGACAGACGAATAGTGTCAGCTAAAGAAAAACAAGCATCCTGCCTAAAAACAGAACTTCTAGCAAAATATAGTTGTGAAAACCCAGGGAAGACAAATTCTAGCTCAATAGAGGGGTTGCGAAAACACAGGGGAAACAGATCTAGCTCATTACACCTGCTCCGAACTTGTAAATTTCTCAATATATTCCCATAATCTCGTCATAGAACACAAGTTAATAGCCATAGCCAGTGAAAGTTCAAAGAACTTTCAAACCAAGGCAAACAATCTTTAGATCGTTGGTTTCTTCCTAGTGATGAACACCATGTTCTTCTTCGCCGACAGCCGGAAAGACGGGAGGCCAGACCGACACTTGCACGCATAAAATGTATCTCTGTCTGACAAACAGTCTCCTGTCCACTCCTCGGTGCCTATGAGAGACACTCGACATGCCTAGCTAGGTGCCTACCTATTGCTGCCGCATTGCCACCTAGTCGACTAGCTAAAATGCATCAGCAAACAAAATCATGCATCTTGATTACTAACCGGTGACAGGTTTTAGCAGAGAGGAACGTCAAAACATGAAATGGTACAGGCAGCTCAATAGAACTTGCAATTCACAAAGTTTAGCGAACTTTTGTTTTATATTTAACTTCAGGACTAACAACTAAGTACGCTGACGCTACTGTGGTAAGAATCCCAGGTTGTGGAAACAACAATGTGGTTTTTGCACAGCAATGCATCCATCTCCTTCAACTTCTGTGAGCAGAGAGTGGTGTACTCCTCAGCCTACCGTTTGCTTATCACCTTCACGGCCTTTAGTGGGATGATGAAACAATTTCTAATTTGCCATGCACCAGACATGATACTCATGTTCCGCACTGATATGCGAATAGCTAAGCAACCAAATTATGCATTTGCTGGAGAAGAGTCCCCTTTTCTTTTGCAAGTAGTAAATAAGGTTCTAACCCAACAGAGGCCTTACAGCTAGTAGTAAACATCAATTAAGAAAGTGCAGTCAGTCATATGATACCTACTAGAAAACTTCAAATTTCGATTCCAGGTTATCTCATCATACACACAGAGCGCTTCAATACACAAGCCAGAGCTAGTGAAGAGAGGGTTGATACCAAATAATTTGAGATCATTCGATGTAATTATCTTCATCATTCAGAGCAGGAAAGACGGGAGGCCAGACCGTCATGAAGGGGAAGACAGTTATGTAGCCCATTAATCTCCTCTTGGGTACCTCATGTACCGTAATCTCCTCCCTGGTCCTCATATTCACACAAATGATAGCCCTACTTGCCTGCAGCCCCAAGAAGACAAGTTCAGCATTGTCCCCGACCCCAATCACCACAATCTCCTCGCAACGATCTTGTGCGGTGCTCACGCAAAATCTGTCCACAAGCTCCCAACTGTCTTCACCATCATCATCCGTTGTCTCATGGCGCCAGACACTAAGCTTAAACCCCTCTCCATGGATGATAAGGAGTCCATCATCATCTCCCGATGAGAGCTTGTAGTTTCCACGGACTTTGTCTGGGAGCTTTATGGTGAAGAATTGTGGACGTCGAGCAACAAAGTCCAACCCATGAATGTAGGCATTGTCAGTTTTCATGTAGAGCTTGCCATGGGCAGGGGCAGCCATCATCATCCAAACACTATTGAATTGCTCAGGGAGCTGTCCTTCTGCCAAAATGCCTTCACCCCAGGCACCAGATTGCAGGACATACACTTGCATGGATAGCTTTCGGTTCAGGAGCAGCAGGTACACGAAGACAATACCGTCGCTGCCGTCTCTGGACAGAAAGCTTGCACAACGAATGCAGGACTCTAAGAATTCAGGTACATCGGGCAGTTGCGGCGGTGGGGGTGACACGGGGAACAGGCTTCGCATTGGGCACAAAGGGCTGCGCACGAGGTACTGGCCGTAGGTGAACTCCCCGGGCTGGAGGAGGAGACGGCCGTTTCGGCAGTCGAAGGGCCCTACAGCGGGATCGCCGTCATCAATTCCGGCACGGCTGACGGCGGCGCGAAGCTCCGGGACCTCCGAGACGGGCACGAACTGCAGCCGCGGGGAGCAGGCGTCGTGGACGTAAAGGCCGAGGAGGCGGGGTGGGTGGCGGTCGTGGAAACGGCGGAGGAATGCGGGGTCGGCGGCGAGGCCGAGCCACCGCTTGGAAACGAGCGCGGTGCGGACGAGGAAGGCGGCGAAGCCGAGGCGGAGCAGGATCTCGCGGAGCAGGTCGTCGTCGCGGAGGACTGCCGCCATCGCGGCCTCGCGGTCTCCCATTTCTCCGGCCGAGCAGCAGAATGTGGGGAGGGAGCTCCCATTTGGGGAGAAATTGCTGGCTGGTTGTAGCAGTGGAAACCTAGCTGAGAAGAGGAGTGGAGGATTTCTGGCTTCGGCCCACTTCGGAAGGGTGGTAGGGTACACATATGGCATTTTGGCTTTTGGAACGTGCGACTCAAAAAAAAAAAATCAGTGTGTTCTTTTTTTTTCCATGAAACTTATTTGCATTCTATTAATTAGGTAGTAACTGGCCATGTTCTTCTTCGAAATTTCAGGATGTATGAGTCCATAACTTCAAGTAGCTTTAGGTCAGACTTAAGGGTATCTCTATGCGATTCCTAAAAACCGATTTGAAATCTCTATGCGATTCCTAAAAACCGATTTGAGAAAGTAGAAGATTCGTTTTACGTGGCTAAACCGCACCTAGCCGATCCCTCAAAATCTTTAAAGGAGATTTTTTAAGAGTTGGCACCCAAAATGTAACCCAATTCTCATATTTTTTACTCCTCCGATTGACATGGCTTTTTAAAACTTTCCCTTCCTTTTCTCTCGTCTGCCGCTGCCAGAAACCATGCCGCCGTCCGTCGGCCCGCTGGAGACAGAGAAAATGTACCCCCCCCCCCCCCCCCCCCCCCCCCCCACCCACCCTGCAACGTCCTAGTTTTGATTGTTTGAGCTAGACGAGAGGTGCTGGAGGGGTGCCGGAGCTGAAGACGCGCCTCTGCCTCTGCCAGGAGGTGCGCCGAATCTGCAGATCGAGCTGGAGGAGGCGACGGGGCTGCTCTGGCGGTGGGGGGCCTAGAGAAGGTCGGTGGCGGGGCCTGCTCCAGCGTCGGCAGCTGTGGAGATCAAGCAGAATCACGGACGAGGGAGGAGGATCGTTAGTTGCCAAATTGAAATTTACAGGGTTTAACCTTAAAAATGGACTCAGTTAACCCCCCCCCCCCCCCCCCCCCCCCCCCCCCCACACACACACACCCACCCCAAGAGACGAACAAATGGGTTTCCATTGCCCGTCAAACCTACGACCACATTTTCCCCCCTTTCCTTTCTTTTGCCGAATCAGATGTGCAGCTTAATTACAGGACAAAGATACACACATGTGTCCTAAACAAAGCAACCAATGCAAGTACAATACTACATGGTATATATGCTGCTCCCAGATAAGGATAACCAATAACACTATGAGTATCATCAAAATGTTTCAAGGACTGAAGTCTCTCATTTCAAATATTGCGTGTCCATCAGATCATTACAGGACAAGCATTTATTATGGAATGCTATATTGGTGGAAAATCACCAAGTTGCAAATACAGATCGTCGTGCCTTATCCAGATGCGGAGCTTATTTTTGGCAGGGAAAAGATCGACCGTTTGGGTATATTTGGTGAAAGGGCCATATTCATGGTTTTCCCAATATTGAGGAGGAACCGATGCCCCTTTCGTCGACGGAGTATAACCTCTAAGTGGAGCCTACGATGATTTCTTGCCATCCAGTGTCAACAGCACTTTGTATAGATCAGGACGCCTGTCCCTGAATATCCCCCAACCGTGCCTGGTAGATTTGATCTCATCCAAGTCAAACTCTGCCACCAGCACCTCCTCGTCCTTGTCGTTTGCAAGCTTGACGATTTCCCCAGTTGGCCCTGCACGCAGCAATACATATGTTAAGATCATGCTTTGATTGCTCTGTAAAAGAGTACACAGAGAAGCTAGTTTACCTGCGATGAATGAATTCCCGTAGAATTTTATAGTGCTGCTGCCATGTTCAGTCTCAACAGTTTCCCTTCCTATCCGGTTAGATGCGACAAGAGGAACCTGCTCATATTAACATGAAACACGAAATTATGGCAACAGTTGATCCAAGTGGTACTAGTATCATTTATTTACAGGAAGAAATATCTCTCTGATTCATGAACAAAGTTAGGAGTGCATTATTTATAGGGTATAATGAAACAAGTAACAGTACCAAGTTAGCACCGGCATGGCCTTGCATGACACGCTTCCAGTGTTCACGGGAATCCAGATTAGTATCCTGGGGTTCAGATCCAATGGCAGTGGGATAGAACAATATTTCCGCCCCCTCAAGCACCATGGCCCTTGCAGTCTCCGGGAACCACTGATCCCAGCAAATTCCAAACAAGGTATGGATGAAAAGATAGTAATAAGTCAAGCCACAAAAGGTATTGAGGCTATGCCATAGAATTTAAAGAAACTGCTGTAAATATGAATAACATACCAACGCCAATTGCTGCATACTTGGTTTTGAAAGCCTGCATCGATATAAGGCAGCTTCACTAAGAGGTTTCTACCGATAACAATGACCGCCAAAGCTACATTATGTTCATCTTGTTTAAAACCAAAGTGATACGTAATACAGATTTGGTATCATATTTACCTTGAAACCTGTGTCACCTGGATTGAAATAAAATTTCTCTTGATAACCTGGTACAAAAAAAATAGTTTTTCTAGATCAGATAAAGCCACTTACAGTTTATACTGGTACAGGTAAACTCAACCGTAAAGCCATACCTGGTCCATCTGGAATATGCGATTTGCGGTACAGGCCAAGATCAGTGCCATCAGCATCAATAACGGCCACTGAGTTGTAATGAGCATTGTTTGCTTCTTCAAAGAAACTTACTGGTATCACAATATCCAACTCCTTTGCAAGCTTTTGCATTCTATGGACCATAAAGTACAAAGTGAAATGTATGAATATTACATACACCTAACGGAGACGGCACTATTAGTTTTTCAAATGCTTCAGGATCGAGCAAGCAAGCCTACCTCATTATAGTTGGGTTCTCTTTATAAGGCTTAGCACGCTGAAAGAAATCCATCCTCTGAGCTTGACAAAAATAGTGCCCTTCAAATAGCTCCTACGAAATTGATACATATATATGAAAGAATGAGAAATTAGGTATGTCTTTTTGTCCTCTTTGTGTTGTGAAAGGCAGAATACAACCCGAACTCATTTGTTTATCATACAAATATACCATAGATGTCTTGAAAGAAACATTGCAAGTACAAATTTCGTCACATTTATTTATCATACAAATATACCTGGATGAGGACAATGTTTGCGCCTTTCTTATGAGCTTCTCTAATCAACCTGAAACACAAATTAACAACAATTCACTCTTAAGTTCTTTTGTTCTCCAAGTGTCAGATGTTAGAGAGATATTTGTATCTTGTAGTTTCCCTATTAGATAGGGGGCTCCCTGCATATTTACACCTGTACATGTACTATATATTGTGGCCTTTGGCCCCCGTGGAATACAAGTTGCTATTCCTCCAACATGGTATCAGAGCATTAGGTTATTTTTTCGCACGCGCGACTCGTGAGAGCTAAGATTTCATAACAAATAGAGTAGCATTCCTCATCGTCGTTGCTAATAAAACAGATGGAGACCACAAAGCTATTAGTTCCCTATTAGAAGCACTCGTCAGAAGAAATTCCCAGATCTTGCACATAAACATGCAAAAACTATAATTCTGCCAAAAAAGTGACACACATACGATCTTTTCAATGTGATTCTATTATGATCGAAGTAAAAGTGTGTAGAAGCTTGTTAAAGTGGCCCCACACATATTAAAGGATACTAAAACACAATTATCCAATGTTGCTTAGCGTCATCAAACAAAAACGTAAACAAAATGTCGTTAATTGTAGTGACCTCATCGTTTATTATCAGGTTGAGATCCCTATGTTAATGTGCTAGTCCCTGGATCGAATAGCTAGTACCACAGTTCAAGATGAATACCATGCAGAAGTGTCAAAAACTTTATTACATCACATGATCAAGACTTACAAAATCCACTATAACTTGCATAACCTCAAGGGCTAGCATAAATTATTCAAAGTTCAACACAGCGGAATAAATATAGCAGTGAGCCTCCATCATCTTCATACGCCACAGGCAAGCATGTTGGTTGTAGACTCGAAACCCTAACGAAACCTCACTCGTTGTCTGACGAACCTATAACGGTGAGTTACAGCCAAAATCGCTAGTCAACACAATTGAATTGTATTGGCATGATGACACTGGTGGATATAAATGGCAAGTCTATTACTACATGCTTATCTGGCTGGTCGAGTTTCAAGGTTGTTGCATAAAGCCAATTTTGTCCTACTTTTGACAAAGTATTTTAAATCTCAATTGAAAATATGAGACACAACCCTGGAACGCATTCAGTGTCTCATCTACCCGTGTTCACCCATCAAAATTTTATTATGAAATTGGAATGATGAGATTTTCCATACACTACCTTGTTCGAAAGCACCGATTGTCCATTACCGGGGACACGGCTAAGATCTTAGTTTGAAACACTCTGTAGAGTTGGTGCATTTTCACCACTAGACTCGACTAGCCCAACGCTCCTACTCACACATTTAATGAATAGAAAGAAGAAAGTAAAGACCAGACTTTTCAGAAAAATTCCCCTTCACTGGCTTGACCTGTTTCTACCTACATTCCCCTACATCAGCTTGTCAAGCACGGACTGGGTTCGTTCAACCTACTAACTCACGACAGAGCCCATATTACTAATGGTTGCACGTTCGGGCAACAAACACGACTGACGTTAAATCTCGAAACCCTGGGTGGCCATCCACAAGTGAGCGTACCCAAGTACAACCATGAAAATGGCCCTGAGTAGCCACTCCACTCACATCAGCCAAAGCAAACCACATCCACCCAGGTGGTAAATAAATTTAGTAGAATTTGCACTTAACACAATCTACAACAAAACATTCAATTTTGCAGCAGATAATTCCAATAACTTAAATAGGTCACTACACATACAAAACATTCAAACCACATCTATAACAAAATAATGTTTATGTGCAATATAAGCACAAAACTATCTCTATTTTCCTACACGAGAAAACTGTGCTAAGTGACTTTATTTTATAAACTACAACTCACAGGAATTTTTCTGTATTTTATTTTACTCTTTTTGGAGTTGTATGGATACTTCAAATAAAGAAAACATGAAATACAAAAGGACAACAAAAATGAAAGAGATCGGACCAGCCAACCAGCCAAACACCAGCTTTTCATACCACCTTCACCATCACCTACCTGGGAAGAAAATTCCAGAACGAACGAACAGAGTTCGTACGTGACTCGAACTGCCCGCAAAATCTTGGATTCTTTCTGATTCCCTTATCTGTTTGCTACAAACTCCGGGTATAAATACCCAACAACCCCGCACCCCTTTTACCCTTATTTTCGCCAAAATCCGGCCGCCAGGCTGCCCAAATTTTGGGCTGAAACAGATCTGCCGCCGTCATTGACGAGCTTCGGAGGTTGTCGCCGTCGTCTCGGACAACCCGAGCACCTCTAACCTTGTCAATCATTTTACCCTCCTTATTTCGCACCCGCCTGAACTTTTGGTTTTGAAAACGGTGGACCAGGACGCTCGTATTCGTCACCGGAGCATGGAAACGCGACGTGGGAGTCGCCACCAAATACACCTCCGTGACCGCCGCCGCTCGTTGGACACCTTCACCATACCAGAGCACCGCCGACGACCACGCCCGAGCCACCGTCTTCCGGTGAGCACCGCAGCCAGCTCGGACAGATTCGTCCCATCTCAATGGTCCAGATTAGATCTGTCCAGTGAACCGGTACTGGCCAGTAGGATCGCGCCGCGTGGCAGCTGTGTCAGCTGCACGGTCAGCATCGCCGCGTCGTCAGCCAGTCAACCCGGTCAATATGTTTTCCTGGAAATTATTTTGGAATTCCAGAAAATGACTCAATCTTATAAATTCATAACTTGAGTTCTACGTGGCCAAAAATTATGTTATTTATATCAGAATGCTCAGATTTTTATGTAGAATACAGTGGACAAATAATATGCACTTTTGAATTATGCATATTAATGTCTACAATTAGTGTTTTAGCTAATCAAAAATGTTTTATTTTGCTGAACACATTAAAATTTGGCCATGAGCATCATGCATAATTTAGATACCAGAGAGCTAAATATAAATAAATTTGTTAACTTAAAAGTGTATCACCTCTGCACTCTATCATGCATACATAGTTTTATGTAATGCCATAATTGTATGTTGTATTGATTTTGTGTCTATTGATTGATTCGATTATGAAGAGTGCAGAACGTACTGGGAGTGTTGTGCCAACTCAAACGACTACGAAGGCAAGTGTATATTTTGAAAAAACACAAATAACCTACTACTTTATTATTATTTCATTTGTAGATTTTTCAGTAGTATGCATGATAGGTACTACTATTATATTTTGCTATGCAAACCTGTTAGGCTAGCCAACTGACTTGTTAGGTAGTGACCTATTTAATTTAGTGGAATTCCCCTGCTGCAAAATTGAATGTTTTGTTGTAGATTGTGTTTAAGTAAAAAATCTACTAAATTAATTTACCGCCTGGGTGGATGTGGTTTGCTTTGGGCTGAGGGAGTAGAGTGGCTACCAGGGCCATTTTCATGGTTGTATTTGGGTACCCTCACTTGTGGGTGGCTACCCTGGTAGCCACTCCACTCACATCAGCCCAAAGCAAACCACATCCACCAGGCAGTAAATTAATTTAGTATAATGTTCACTTAAACACGATATACAACAAAACATTCACTTTTGCAAAAGGGGAATTACACTAAATTAAATAGGTCACTACCTAACAAGTCATGTGGCTAACCTAACAGTAGTAAACCTATCATGCATAATATAACAGTAGTAAACCTATCATGCATAATACTGAAAAATTTACAAATGCAATAATAATAAAGTAGTAGGTCATTTATGCTTTTTCAATATATACACTTGCATTCGTAGTCGTTTGAGTTGGCGCAACACTCACAACATGTTCTGCACTCCTCATAATCTAATCAATCAATAAACACAAAATCAATACAACATACAATTATGGCATTACATAAACCTATGTATGCATGATAGAATGCAGAGGTGACACACCTTTAAGTTAACAAATTAACTTATATTTAGCTCTCTGGTATCTACAGTATGCATAATGTTCATGGCCTAATTTTAATGTGTTTAGCAAAATAAAACAATTTTGATTAGCTAAAAAGCTAATTTTAAACATCCGTAAGTAACGTTAATATGCATGATTCAAAAGTGCATATTATTTGTCCACTGTATTCTACATAGAAATCTGAGCATTTTGATATAAAGAACATAATTTTTGGCCAAGTAGAACTCAAGTTACGAATTTTACAAGTTTGAGTCATTTTCTGGAATTCTAAAATAGTTTCCTGGAAAACAAATTGACCGGGTTGACTGGCTGACGACGCGGCGCTGACCGTGCAGCTGACACAGCTGCCACGCGGCGTGATCCTACTGGCTAGTACCGGTTCACTGGTCGGATCTAATCTGGGCCGTTGAGATGAGATCCAACGGACGGGGATGAATCAGTCCGAGCTGGCTGCGGTGCTCACCGGAAGATGGCGACGGCGGATCGGGCGTGGTCGTCGGCGGCGTTATGGCAGTGCTCTGGTTCGGTGAAGGTCCAACGAGCGGCGGCGGTCACGGAGGTGTCTTTGGTGGCGACTACCGTGGCTCCAATCGATGAGGGCGTCGCGTTTCCAAGCTCCGGTTCTGGCTATGCTCCAGCGATGAATACGAGCATCCTGATCCACCATTTTGAAAACCAAAAGTTCAAGCGGGTGCGCAATAAGGAGGGTAAAATGACTGACAAGGTTAGAGATGCTCGGGTTGTCCGAGACGACGGCGACAACCTCCGAAGCTCTTCAATGACGACGGCGGCAGATCGGTTTCAACCCAAAATTTGGGCAGCCTGGCGGGCGGACTTTGGGGAAAATTAGGGTACAAGGGGTGTGGGGTTGTTGGGTATTTATAACCAGAGTTTGGTAGCAAACAGATAAGGGAATCAAAAAGAATCCAAGATTTTGTGGGCAGTTCGAGTCACATACAAAATATGTTCGGGATTTTCTTCCCAGGTAGGTGACGGTGGAGGTGGGCTGAAAGCTAGTGTTGGGCTGGTTGGCTGGTCCGAACTCTTTTTTTTTTGTGCTTTTCTATTTCCTGTTTTCTCTATTTAACCATACAACTCCAAAAAAGAGTAAAATAATATACAGGAAAAATCCTATGAGTTGTAGTTTATAAAATAAAGTCACTTAGCACAGTTTGCTCGTGTAGGAAAATAGAGATAGTTTTGTGCTTATATTGCACATAAACATTATTTGTTCCTTTTAAAACCAATGCAAAATAAAGAAATGCAACAAAAATATGATGCTGAATTTCATGCATGATTTTGAAAATTTATTTTATACAAATCAAAAAAATTAAATTTTTAGTAATTTTTAAACATTCCAAAATTCTTGGGATGTTACATTAATATAGCATCCTTGACAATCTAATAGTCCTTAGAAAAGGTGAACTATGTACCATGGACTGTGGTTCTGCATTGTTGTTTTTCATTCCAAGATGCTGCTAGCAAAGAGCAAAAGTGGCAAGAAAAAATCGTATATTACGGGTGAATACAGATAATAAAAACCATTAATACATAGCTACATCATAATCCCGAAGTCAATGATCGAAACCACTAACACATGACAAAGCGCTAGAACAGAATTTCCTCAAAGTCAAAGATCAAAACCAAGCTTGAATAGTCTTTCGCAACAAATTTGTTGTACAACAGATTTAGGACCCCACAAAATATTAAGGTAAAATTGCACGTTGACATAACAAAATAGCAGAATAAGTTTAGGAAAATCTATTATGCAGAAGAACCATAGTCTGGTCATGATTTTTCAACCGGGTGTATAGCATCAAAAAGTGTGGACTGACATGGACACCCATGGTAAAAAAAATGGAGACAACTGATTATTTTCTCTCTCTGGAATGATATGGTCATTATGAAAAAGTGAAGTCCTAAGTTCTGTTGGCTCATTTGGTTTGTCTATCCAAAATATGTTGACGAAAATGGTTTAAAATATATATGTTAAAATGCAGAAAGAACAATAACTTGTGAGATCAGTAAGGAGTCAAGTCCAATACTCCAAACAAACTGGGCGTAATTTTTAAAGATTAATGTACAGAGCAACAAAGACACATGCCTAGTGCAAATGAATGGTGCTCTTGCTCTGTTCAGCAGAGATACAAATCGAAAGCATATGTCGTGTTTCATATTTGTGACTAGGCCAGGCTATTAATATACATGGAGCAACTGATTGCCGTCGCATTGGTTTTTTATCCATCTTCTGGGTTGCAATTGTATTGTGTGAAGGCCATCAACTAATCAGACACAGCAAAATCAAGTCACAAAAAAGGGTAGAATAAGTAGATAAAGCCACCTGCCAAATCAATGTAAACGGGACAACAGCTAGCCTATAAGTTATATTCTTGAGAACAGAAGAATAAAGTGGGAGATAGAAAGAGTGGCACCAGCTTGTACGATATGACAAACACTAACTGGCAATTTGGCATAAAGGTCACAATTATAGGTCCAACTAAAAAGTAAGTTGTGGTCAGTAGTTTTCCTTGAAAAAAAAACTGAGATCCAGTGTGTAGTTACAGTCAGAGAGTAACAGAGATCCAAAAGCATCGTGATTGTGTACATAACCTCGAACTAGGACTAATTGAAAGTATAACACAATAGGGAGAGAAAACTGCGCGGCTTAGGCGTAGAATTTCAGGATCTAGAGCTCCACGGTCCCTCCGCTCGAGGATGTGTGGGAGACTGGAGCGACGAGGATGCGAAGCAATGCGAGGAGGCCCGCCGCCACCACCGGACGACCGTAGAGGTCACCGGCGACGGCGCCGAGGGGCTGGGTGGCCGGAGGGAGTCTAGATGATTTTTGGTTACTACAAATCGGGGATAGTTGATTCTTGCATACCTCTCGGCGGTGGCGACGTTGTCGGAGACGGTGTCGGTGCAGGCGAACTGCACGGCGGCGACGGCCACCTTTCTCCCCGCGCCCGCCCCCAGCCATCTTCCTCACCGGTCTTCTTCACCTACTCCCGTCCGTCTCCAGTCCGCCTACGAGCTCTTCTGCTTTGGCTGCTTTTGCTTCCGCCGCCGATTGGGAACAAGATTTTAAGCACCGTACATGGCATAGACTGTTCGAGGCGGCTCTGTGCACCGATCTGATCTGTATGGTTGACGCCGCTTCTTTTTGATCTGGGTCTGATTTAAACCCAATCATTGATGGCAATAACCCAGCCCAACAGAGTACGCTGGTGAATACATGAGACCGAGCCCAATAGCGCAGGAACATGTTGAGCAGATCCGATTTAACATTCTCAAGCCCCACGAATGATAAAAAAACAACCCTCGCCCAAAGGACGATATGGTCTGGACTCTGGCGACAAGGATGGAGACGGCCGAGGCCGTTTCAACAATCTCGCTGAGCTCTCTGACTACTCTGCAGGATGTGGGGCGATGCGTCTTCTTTCTCTGGTCGGCCGTGGAGGCGAGGGGAGAAGGAGGAGCTGCTCGTCTTCCTCAACCTCGGTGGAGTGGTCGCTGCTGCATTTTCGAGCACCACACGCGGCAGCCTTGATTGCTGCCGTGATCTTCGGCCAAGATGGTGGCCTATCTTCAACCTCCGAACTGGAGGCCTGCTGGATTCGGCGCCGGAGCTCGGCGTTGCGGTGCAACCAAGTGGTTCGTCCCCGACTGCGGCGTCTGCAATCCTCCGCCGGAAGGGAGAGACCGAGTGGCTCAATGGGCTCCGATCTTGGTGCTCTACGCACCTGGAGGTCGTTGGCGGCGTGTGGCGGAGCTACCCTAGGGCTTGATTGCATTTTATTTTTTAGTCCTAGGGTGTTTTTTATAATTGCACTGGCCTTATCTTCAAATATTAGGTTTTCCAAGGCAAGAGTTGTAAAGGGCCTTAGTGCAAAATTATACCTGTCATGTGGATTAATATGAATGCAGCATCGGGGTCCTCTGGGCCCCACCCCTTGTTAAAAAAAAAAAATCCTTCCTTCCTTCCGGAAACAACGAGCGGGGAAGAAGAAGCTGCTGTTTCTCGAAACCGCTTCTTCTACTTTATCCTGCAACTTCGAGCTCGTTCTTATCCTCCATGTTCCACTCCAATAAAACAAGCTAGGACATGACAACTGCTTCAAAGCACCGTCCGGAACGCGCCATTGACAAGTTCAGTGAGGCGTGAGTTATCTACAGCTCAATCGTCGTATAGCCTTGCGAAGCAAGAAGAAGCTGAAGGTTGGTAGATGGCTACTATAAGAGCGACCGCGGCAAGGATCTCTCGGCGCCCGTGGTCGACTGCTGCCGTGGCCGTGACGAGGAGGATGGAGGGCATCGGTGGCGCGCCGCGCTACTTCGGCGACAGCATCCGCACCGGCAGGGTGCTCAGCGAGGAGGAGCGCGCCGCCGAGAACGTCTACATACAGGTGACGGCTGCAGATTAAGCCTTGAAGATTTGTATTGCGTCCATCTGTAACACGTGGTAATTGTTGGGATTTCTCAAGCAGAAGATGGAGAGGGAGAAGCTGGAAAAGCTGAGGAGGAAAGCGGACCAAGAGAAGGCCGACGCGGCAAAGAGGGCGGCCGCCGCCAAAGGGGACAAGGTAAGAACAAATCGAACAAACGGTCGATCTTTACGGACCTGCAGTATGATTAGTTTGTGGTTTCTCTCCTTAATTTTTGTTCGCAAACGTTGTTCCTGCGGGGCGATTGATGATTTGTTGTGGTTCCTGCAGAAGGATGAGGGGCCTCGTCCGAGCTGATTACTCTGATCAATCGCATACTCCCTTGGCGGCGCTGATGTTAATTATGTGATGCAAACCTAGTGTTTTTCTTCTTTTCTTTTCCGGAGCTATAATAGAGTTAATGGCACCCGCGGTCACACAACCAGGACGAAGCTAGAAAATAATGTCAGTGGGGTCAGAAGTATAATCTCTCGGTTATCACCGGGGTCATCCTCTAAAATAAGCATTAGCTGCCACTAAATAATGAAGGTTTTTGTATTTTTCACTGGGGTCAGCTGACACCAGCGGCTACAAGGCAGCTCCGTCCCTGCACACAACTCGACGCCAATGTGCACTTAAGTCACACTTCTCCAGAACGTGATTATTTGGTCACACAACTCGACAAGTGCGTGCACGCAGGTCACTGACCCCACTTGTCAGTCCGTTTTGGATGGTAAATTTTCAGAAAACCCCCTGGAGTAATATTAATTTTACAAAATGGTTCCTCTGGAGGACCATTTTGTAAAATTAGAAAGACCATTTTGTAAAATTAGGAGGACCATTTTGTAAAATTAACATTACTCCAGGGGGTTTTATGAAAATTTACCGTCCAAAACGGACTGACAAGTGGGGTCAGTGAACTGCGTGCACGCACTTGTCGAGTTGTGTGACCAAATAATCACGTTCTGGAGAAGTGTGACTTAAGTGCACATCGACGACGAGTTGTGTGACCGCTGGTGCCATTAACTCGCTATAATAATACCAAAAACCTTGTCCATGGGTGTGAAATATGCTTTGTCGAAGCTGGTTTCTAAGTGTTGTACATAAGAGTATCTCTAGCAGAGCCCGCAAAACTGGTCAAACTTGTAAATTTACAGTTTCTGCTGAAAAAAACGTTCCGAATAGAACCCGCAAAACAGGTCAAACCGCAAAAAGTTTTGCGGGGGCCCGTGAATTCTTAGCCCAAACCTGCAAACATGAAGATTTGGTGGCTATTTGAGGGTTCGTTTGAGGGGGCCTGGAAACTGGTCAACGCTCATGAGATGGAATCCCCGGTGGGGATTCCCCATCCTATGGCCGCCCACCGGCCGGATTTCGCCTGCCCGCCGGCTGCCGGCCGCCGGCCACCGGCTACCGGCTTCATCCTCCTGGAGCGGGCTGCTAGCACAAGCTAGATAGATCCTAGATATCGATCGATCCATCCCCGCATGAGATAGATAGTACGAGGCTACCTAGCTAGCAGCACATCATCGATCGATCCTCGCATGAGCTAGCTAAGCTGTGCTAGATTGATCCGCACCGGCCGGCCGCGTTGGCTAGCTAGTTTAGCTGAGCTAGATCGATGGCTGAAACGGAGCGAGGAAGAAGAAGGAGGAATATTCTACAGCATATTCTGTTTTGCAGTTTGGTTTTGAGGTTTCTGTTCTACGCGGCGCCGTTTTGAGCCAAAAAGTGCGCGTTCCGCGACCCGCAAAACAGTTTGCAGGTTCGTGTTTTGCAGGCTCTGTTAGAGATGCTCTAAATAGAAGCTCTATCGGCCCATCAGTTTGTATGTATTATCTGGACAATAGATAGATAAATAATAGGTGGAGCGTGTGTTGACAGTATAAAATTGTGTTGTGTACTTGTGCTATTATGGGAGGCTAAAAATTTCCGTGTCATCGTATCTGCGTCGCTTGAATATGCCATGCGATGTTCTGCATCAAGTCTAAAATCATGCGAGGAACAAGAGGCGCGATCATGTCCTAGAAATCTTTGGTAATAACTCGTTTAGTTTCATGCTTTCTTACCCGGAGGTGATTTACGTAGTTGGCACCACTGCTGTCTCGTGGGCTATTTTTTTTCCAAACGGAGGCAAAATATTTGACTCTCCATTAATTAAGAAAGAAGAAGATAGTTGCCCAATTAATTTGCGGAAAATTGGGCCAAAGCTGTTATAAAACGCAAACCAAATCACAACTCCAAGAGACAAGCGGACTAACAAAGTGATATTCCGAGAAGTATGCGTTTCAAGATCACGCTGAGATCAATGTCCAAAAAATCAGCCGCTGAGATCAATGTCCAAAAAATGCGTCCGATATGCTGATTAATCCGCCGATTTATCGTGAGTCGTGGGTGACCGATAAGATTACATCATATCGGTCGAGTTTATCACTCACGTGATTTTTCGGTATGACAGCCGATTTTTGCCGATTTTGCCCGAATTTCACCATTTATCGGCCTGACATCCAATTTATCGGTCTAGAACTGTACATTAGCTCGAAGTTTGCCATTTTGGGTTGATTCAAAGGTAAATAGTTAAGGTAACACTTATATCCAATACTCCAATTTTTTTTTATAGAATATTTTAGAATTTTTAGTAACGGAACTTGGGCTTTACAATAAAACTAGCCGATAAATAGGTGACGATAAAATTGATTAATCGGCCGATAAGCGATTAATCTTTAATCCGAGATGGACCGAGCAGTAAACGATAAGCGCATTTTGAACATTGGTTGAGATAGTGTTTACGGTGTGCTTCTTCAATGAAGATGTGGCGGGGCTGGCAGCCGGCAGGTATGTGATTTGAGGGTGCTTCTATGTTGAGTTTGAAAAAATTGTTTGCATTGGTGTGTCTTCTAGATGGATTCCAATGTTGCCGGCTGAAATACAGATTTCACAAAGCTAACCGCTTCGCAGAATCTATGTTTTAGAATGAAATGTCAGATTACGGGTGGTTAGCATGTGCCGTAATAACCTTGGGCCGTTCAATCCGACAAGTGGATCCACACGGGTCTTAGTTGACCGCAGCAGTCCGATGGATCCGAGGCCAATATCCCCGTGGGAGTCGCACGGGTCCTTCTGTGTAGGGATACGAAAACAAGACCCATTTGTCCCAATTTTCCCCCATTTTATGCATAGTTAATATAAAATTTTGCACCAAAATTTTGTTCTATCTATGCATAAAATGAAGAAAAAACTGGGACAAAACGGGTCCCATTTTTGCAACCTTATTTCTGTGTTTGTGTGGCACTTCCCAAGGAAATTGTCAAATACAAGTGAAGTGTAAGAAGGTTTAATTTGACCGCTGCGACGGCTTCGTCCGGGGGGGCACCGCCGCTCCGGGGGTGCGCCTGCGCTTCGGCATCCCATCTGTCGCCCCGATCGGGCGTATCTCTACTGTCGGTGGCCACAAGCTTCCGGCACTCCCAATCGGGGCAGACTTCCCTGCATCACGAACCTCATGATCGGGATGTATCCCTCTTATGTTCAGGCCATCTTCTTCGTTGAGCACCTCAACTCCGGGAACTGCCAAAGGGTCTCGGCGGGTTAACAAGCGGGACAAGGCAAACGACGCACATATATATGAATATATTCATGCATGTCGAAGAGGAGCTTACCATGCACCTGTGGGGAGGTGAAAGCGTGAGCACCGAGGAGAAGATCATGGCAACCACGAGAAGGCTAATGGCACTAACCATTTTGAAGTTTTCCGTGTAGGATCCAATCACTCACGGGTTGTGATCTTTTGGAAGAAAGCTTCAAAAAAAAATCTTCTGGAAGAGAGGGTTGGCCGGTTGGCTTTATATAGGGGTTAGCCGGGATGGAGAACTTGTTGCATCTGCCAAACGCGAGCCCTTGGTCGACAAGGCTAGGCAGGTCATTTCTTTCAGATCCAATCGCACAATTTTTTCTAGCCAGCCGTACTCCGGCCGTACCAACAATCGTGGTTTCATAAACGCTACTCCTGTTTCTTATGGACAACTCGGTACCTGACAGTATTATTTAACCAAACATACGCAGAAACAGAGGCAGAGGCTGAGAGGCAGCATGCGCGTCCCCTGCACAAGACCAAGAGGCGCCTACAAGAACCAAAATAAAAGACATCAAAAGAGCGATGTTCATCGCCAACTCGCCAATCCTATCAATTGATTAGGAATTCATTCCGCTGTGACAACAACCAAGTTTTATTACATCGCGCGTTCAGTTCGAGCTAGGCGGTGAAAAGTCGCTTAAGTGCTTGTTTAATGGTGATAATGCAACATGGTTTATATAAAACAGAGGATGCGATGAGTTAGAGGATGGTATAACTGAAGACAAGTACAGATCTCTCATCTCAAATCATGAGTTGCAGGCAGCACATGCCTGTAAGAGAATATCTCATCTTAGATCATCATCTCATAGCTAACTGAACCATACCGAAAGCAAGGATCTAGTAAATCCAACATGATGGGTTGACTAAAAACCATAGCTAACTGAACCAATACAGAGACGTAGCAAGGATCGACGGTGCCAGTGGCAAGGAGGATGGAGGGCATCGGTGGCGCGCCGCGCTACTTCGGTGACAACATCCGTACAGGCAGGGTGCTCAGCGAGGAGGAGCGCGGCGCCGCGCTACTTCGGTGACAGCATCCGTACCGGCAGGGTGCTCAACGAGGAGGAGCGCGCTGCCGAGAACGTCTACATACAGCTAAGGCTGCACGTTCGCTTCATTTGGTTAATTCGGTTCGATTTATAAGGTTATACGGTAAATACGGTTTTAATACTTTGGTAAATATGGTTTTGTATGAAAATACGGTTCGGTTACGGTGATAACCAATTCATTTTGATTGGTTTGGTTTCGGTAATAACCAAACTAATCAAAATTGACGCGAATCTTTGAATAACACATAAATCTTATGGTCATATATTTTATTTTTATTTTTTGTATGACCGAAGGTTCGGTTTTCAGTGATAACCAAACTAATTAAATTGACGCGAATCTTTGAATAACACATAATATTTATGGTCATATAATTTTTTTTGTATGACCGAACTCGATGTGTTGCAAAAATGAGAGACAAAAAACAGTAAAATTTCGGCCAAGTAAAAAAAGAGAACAAAAATGGGAGATGAACTCGTGATCTATCGTGAGAAAACTGGAGTCTATATGTATTAACCAGTAGGTTCGGTAGGGTTTTCTGAATACAGTACAGCGTATTTGTAATATAAAAGGTTAAGTGAAGTTGGCCTGGGCATTTAGCGTAGATTTTTTTTGCTGAGGTACGCTCTTCGGTGATTTCAGTTAACCAGT
This sequence comes from Poa pratensis, assembly GCA_947311845.1. Taxonomy (NCBI): domain Eukaryota; kingdom Viridiplantae; phylum Streptophyta; class Magnoliopsida; order Poales; family Poaceae; genus Poa; species Poa pratensis. The sequence goes on from CAMZMU010000037.1 coordinate 5,547,421, forward strand.
GGTTTTTCGGTTTAAAACCGAATTTACCAAATGTCATATGGTTAGCACTTTTGCTGACTCAAAACTTAACCGGAAAACCGCATTTTTTGTTACGGTTAGGTTTTTGGGTTTGATTTTTGGTTTTGGTTCGGTTATGTGCAGCGCTACATACATGTGACTCGGATTTAGCTGCTGCTGGCCTTCGTTTTCTTGCTTTTGAGAACTTGTAATTAAGCGTTGAAGATTGCAACAACTGGTGATGTTTTTTCTCTTGTTGGGATTTCATAAGCAGAAAATGGAGAGGGAGAAGGCCGAGGCGGCAAAGAGGGCGGCCGTCGCCAAAGGGGACAAGGTAATACACATTGAACAAACAATCGATCTTTACGGACCTCCGGTCTGATTAGTTTGTGGTTTTTCTCCTTAATAACAAACTGAACACAGTTCATGGAGATGGATCAAATCACGAACTAATGCCAAAGCTCTCCATTAAATAAATCCTATAGGGACTCACTCAAGGTTGCTAAAGAAAACAACCTTGAATAATCTCTACTTTCCGACGCAAGGTGCGCGAGCACCAGCCGGCTGCCATCAATGACGTGGCGAGGCGCTCTTGAAATAGGCTTTCGCCCCGATTTATAAATAAAGCCATATACGGCCGATCGATACATAACCCTCTTACAAAGAAGATCCTAAGAAAACCGGATATGAAGTCGCACCGAAAACCTACGAAGCCGACCATAAGTGCCGGAGGGACTGAACACACCATGCCATGCGAAGAGCAAGAAGAAGATCAGCCGAAGGACGAAAGTTGGCAGATGGCTAGTATAAGAGCGGCCGCAGCAAGGCTCCCTCGGCCTTTGTGGTCGACTGCTGTCGTGGCCGTGACGAGGAGGATGGAGGGCATCGGTGGCACGCCGCGCTACTTCGGCGACAGCATCCGCACCGGCAGGGTGCTCAGCGAGGAGGAGCGCGCCGCCGAGAACGTCTACATACAGGTCACCGCAGATTTAGCTCTTCATTTTTTTGGTTTTGTGAACTAGTAAGCGTTTGAAGATTTGTATTGCGTCCGTCTGCAACAAGTGGTAATTGTTCGGATTTCTCAAGCAGAAGATGGAGAGGGAGAAGCTGGAAATGCTGAGGAGGAAAGCGGACCAACAAAAGGCCGACGCGGCAAAGAAGGCGGCCGATGCCAAAGGGGACAAGATAACAAATTGAACAAACGATCAATCGCATCCTCCTTCGGCGGCGCTGGTGTTTTATGTGATGCACATGTGTTGTTTTTTTCTTTTCTGGAGCTTTAAGAATAATAAATCTTGTCCATGGTGTGTTACTGCTGTGAAAATATGCTTTGTTCGATGTTGGTTTCTAGGCGTTGTACATACATAGAAGCTCTATCGGCCAGATCAGTTTTATATATGTATTTTCTTGACAATATATAAATAATAGTTGCATGCTCAAATGTAAAATCGTGTTGTGCGATTCTAGAAGGCGGATAATTTACATGTCGTCCATCCTGCTTCACTTTTATATGTCATGCGATTTCTGCATCAAGGCTGAAATCCTGCGAGGAACAAGAAGCGTGATCATGTACTCATCGTCGTGTCTTTGAACTCTTAAAGTCAACTATTGACTGTCGATGCTCGTAGGCAGCGAACGATGCCCTGACCTGGGGCTCGTGTACGTGTTATAAGGGGCAGGAATAACCCCTGCCGTGGTTTACAAAGGGGAGTACGTATCCGGGTGGTATACTATACCATACCGGATACTACTCGTATTACAACTCTAACAGCCCCCCTTAAGCTTAACCTTAGTAAGGTTGAGATTACGCCTAAACTCATGTAAAAGATTTATAGGTAAAGATTTGGTAAAACCATCTGCTACTTGGTCTTTTGTGGAGATGAACTTGATATCTAGCAACTTCTGGGAAACCTCTCACGGACAAAATGATAGTCAATCTCAATGTTTAGTCCGGGCATGGAAAACTGGATTTGCTGATAAGTATGTTGCACCAAGATTGTCACACCATAAGCAAGGGCGTTCCTTAAGAGAAACCCCTAGTTCACGAATCAAAGCTTCAACCAAATCAGTTCAGCCGTAGCATTAGCAATAGCCTTGTACTCAGCCTCTGTACTAGATCGTGAAACAGTAGCTTATTTCCTGGCACTCCAAGAAATTAAATTGGGACCAAAAAATATAGCAAATCCACCAGTGGAACGTCGATCATCAAGACAGCCAGCCCAGTCAGCATCAGAGAAGGCACTAAGCAAAGTTGAGGATGAGCGCTGAAATGTGATACCAGTATGCAATGTCCTTGGACATAGCGTAAAATGCGTTTAGTAGCAGTCCAATGAGCTGTAGTAGGAGCATGAAGATATTGACAGATTTATTAACTGAAAACGCCAAATCAGGTCTAGTCAAAGTCAAGTACTGAAGAGCTCCAACTATGCTTCTGTAATTTGTAATGTCATCCGAGCCAAGAGGTGTTCCATCAGTCAAAGTTAACTTATCAACATTGGACATTGGTGTTGGAGTAGGTGTACAACCCTTCATATGAACACGAGCTATAAGATCTACCGCATACTTGGCTTGAGTTAGCACAAGACCATCATATGTTCGAGTAACTTCCATGCCCAAAAAATAGTGAAGATCACCAAGATCCTTGATAGCAAAATGTTCACTCAATTGACGAAGAAGTGTAGTAACTGCTGAATCCGAAGAGCTAGTAAACAATGATATCATCAACATATATGAGCATGAATATAGTGACACCGGACTGATTGTAGAGGAATAGTGACGTATCTGCAGTTGAAGGTTTAAAACCAAGCTCAGCTAGCTTGGAACTGAGACGAGAATACCATGCATGGGGAGCTTGCTTTAAGCCATAAAGAGCCTTATCTAACTTGCAAACGTGTTGCGGGAAACGTGGATCTTCAAAACCTGGAGGTTGTTTCATATAAACTTCCTCTTCCAGAACGCCATGCAAAAACGCGTTCTTCACGTCTAGCTGTCGGAGACTCCATCCTTTTGACACAGAAATAGCCAAAACAAGACGAATAGTGGCTATTTTTAACAACTGGACTGAAAGTATCCTCATAGTCAAGTCCATACCTCTGTTTGAATCCTTTTGCAACAAGCCGTGCTTTGTATCGATCAATCGTACCATCAGAGTGCTTTTTTATTCTGTATACCCATTTGCAGTCAATCAAATTTCTATTTGAGCTCGGAGGGACAAGATGCCAGTCTTGTTGTGCATAAGAGCATCATATTCGTTGTTCATGGCTTGTTTCCAATTATCATGACCAAGGGCTTCTTTGATACTGGTGGGTTCTCCTGTAGAAGTAAACAAGCCGTATCGTACAGTACCATCCGTATAAATTTTGGGAGTACGAATACCTTTTTGTGATCTGGTGCGTAAAGCAGGCACAGGAGGTGGTGCAGAGTGTGCATCCACAGAAGATCCAGGGCGACAGGGCCCAGCCTGGTGCGAGACGTGCACGGACACAGTCTCGTCGTGTCCACCGGTCGGCCACCAGCGGCGACGTGGCAGGCGAGGGGTGGCTTCGTTCCTGCGGACAGACAGGCGCATGATCCAGAGCGGATCGGGAATCAGCAGGGGGATCCATGCCAATGATTGGCTCATCATGCCAAATCTGTCTTTTCCAGTACTCGATATTTCACGTGTTTCCAACTGATTTTTCCGGCTGTTTGCAGTACTTAGATTATCAACAACCTGCAGAGCGTCAGTAACAGGTATAATAGGCAAATGATCATGATTATGCATACCCTCATTAGATGTTGGAGAAAACAAGGATGGAGGTAACAACAAGATTTTTTTCGGAGGTGAGAACCGGCATTAGGATGAAGATTAGCAAACAGAAAAACTTGTTCATCAAAAACAACATCACGAGAGATGTAAACCCGACCAGAATTAATCTCGACATTTGACACCTTTGTGAAGAGGACTATACCCCAAAAATACACATTGTTTGGAACGAAACGCAAGCTTACGTTGATTGTAGGGACGAAGATTCGGCCAACAAGCGCAACCAAACACTCGAAGGGAATCATAGTTTGGTATAGTGTGAAGAAGTTTTTTGGTAGGTGTGGATAAGTTAAGCACCTTTGTTGGTAACACATTGATGAGAAAAGTGGCGGTGAGGAAAGCTTCGTCCCAAAATTTTTAGTGGCATGGAAGCATTGGTAAGTAACGCTAAGCCAACCTCTACGATATGACGATTCTTGCGCTCAGCCGAACCATTTTGTTGGTGAGCGTGAGGACAAGAGACATGATGTGTAATACCCACACGTTGAAAGAATGCATGAAGTTTTTCATATTCACCACCACAATCAGTTTGCATTGTTATAATTTTGCGACCAATTTACGTTCAACAAGTTGCTGGAAATCAAGGAAGACTTGATAAATATCAGAACGATTCTTTAACAAGTAAATCCAAGTATATTTGCTATATCATCAATAAAACTTACATAATATGAATGCTTGCCAACAGATAAGGGAGCAGGACCCCATACATCAGAAAACACTTGTTCCAAAGGAAAAGTGAAACACTAGTGGAAATAGGATAGGTTAACTGGTGACTTTTGCTTGTTGACAAGAATCACACACATAAGGATTTGTTTCGGGAGAGAAATCTAATTTATTTTTCCTAAGCACTTGTTGAACAATAAACGACGAAGGATGCCCTAGAGACGATGCCACGTGGATGAGGAAGGTTGATAGTGAATTAGTGATGAAAGCATGCTTGCGAGATCCTTACGAGAAAGGCACTAGTGGGTAGAGACCATCGTGGCACGGACTTTAAACAGGATTTGCTTCGTGACCTGATCCTTGATTAAAAAGAAAAACGGGTGAAATTCAACAAAAGCATTGTTGTCTAGGGCAATTTTATGGGTAGATAGCAAATTCATGGAAGCATTTGGAACATGACGAATATTATGAAGTTGAAAGGACTTATGAGGGGTATGCAAAATCGAATGACAATGTTTTGAATTGCCATACCTTGACCACTTGCATTGTGAACTTGATCACGTCCGGAGTAGTGCTCATGAGTGTGAAGTTTGCTCAAATCTCCCTGATATGATTTGTGGCTCAGTGTCCATGTTCCAGTTGGTGTCAACGCCATATGCGCCTTTACGATCAGTGTTGAAGTCATCATCATCATCTTCACGATCTGAATAGCGCCACCAACATTGGTTTGCAGGATGTCCATACTTCTTGCAAATCTGACAAATGGATGTCCTGAAAAGGAGAGGGGATGCGGCCACCACGGCCACCACCACGGCCCCCCCTGATTTCCACGGCCACACGGCCACCTTGGTTTCCCATAACCGACCAACTGGGACGGCGACGGTAATTATCATTGCCACCACGGTAGTATTTTCCTCCCATAATTGCCACGATCATTGCCTCCATAGTTTCCACGGTAGTCGCCATTGTGACCACCACGGGGGTATTGGGTTGATTGGGACGCCCACGTCCACGGAAGCAGCATTCACCGAGGACTGAAAGGGGCCAACGTCAGGGCCGGACTCGGAGAGCATGGATTGGCGCTGATCATATGACGTGAGCTGAGCACACATATCAGCAAGGGTTGTGTTGGGAACAGCGTTAATGGAGGCAACAAAGGGGGTGTATCAGCACCCAAACCGTTGAGGATGTAGCCCTTGATCTCATCGTCATCGATTTTCTTTCCGGCAGCAGCAAGTTCCATAGCAAATCCTTTCATCTTGATGATAAACTAGTCAGCCGTCATGTCCAGTTTCTTTGTTTGGCAAGGGAACCACGAAGAGTGTTGATTTGTGCCTTGGACTGAGAGGAAAACAGCTCAACAATGGAGGAACAAGCTTCAGCACAATGCTCAACACCCATCAAGTGTGCCATGATTTCAGGTGAGAGGGTTTTGAAGAAACCAGCTCAAGACCTGTTGGTCTCGGGTAAGCCACACCCATAGACCGGATTTGGTTCGGTTGTCTTTGTCTTCTTCAACTCATCAGTAATCCCAATGTTTCTGGTGGCGCGGAGTCGGAGCCGTCTAGCAGCCCCATGACCAGCGCACCACGCACGGCCGGCAGCACTTGCATCTTCCAGAGCAAGAAGTTGGACCGTGTGAGTTTTTCAGTAGGAGGGCCCGAGCTGCGATGCCAAGGACGTCGTGGACGAGGACGAGGTCGCCATTGGAGAGGGAGGGCGGGTTTTGACAGTTGTTTCTTCACCACCGATCAAGGGACCGGAGGGCAGATCGCACGGATGTCGGCGATTTTTCTTCTTCTGATGTTCTTGGACTTCACCACCGATGGGGATCGGAGGGCAGATCGCTCAGCTCGTCGCGGCGATTGTTCTTTCTTCTTCTTCTTTTCTCCGGCGATCGATTTGGAGAACCGATCTAGGTTTTTAGGTATCGCTAGACGAAGGAACGAGGCGGCTCTGATACCATGTCGATGCTCGTAGGCAGCGAACGATGCCCCGACCTGGGGCTCGTGTATGTGTTATAAGTGGCAGGAATAACCCTTGATGGCTACGTGTTGGTGAACCCCAAGAGGAAGGTTATGATGTAGACAGCAGAAGTTTCCCTTGAATAATCTACCCAAGGTTATCAATCCAGTAGGACTTGATGATCTATCGGAAGGTTGTTGATGTTGACTCCCTAGCGCTAGGGAGCTTGCACCAACGTGTAATCTGCACAGACACAAACCAGAACTTTGCCCAACACGAAACAGAGAGGTTGTCAATCTCTCCGGTCATTGCAGAAACAAAGAGTTAAACGTATGGTGTGGAAAACAGCAGGAAACACAGCAAGTAACAGGAAAACAGATGATTGCAGCAGGTTGTGTAAATAGTATGAGGAAATTGGACCAGGGTCCACAGTTCATAGTGGTGTCTCTCTCAGAACAGATAACTAGCATGTTGGGTAAACAATTACAGCTGGGAAATTGACAAATAGAGGGGCATAACAATGCAATACATGCCAAGATGTCTACTATGAAATCTAGTTGGGCATTACAACAAAGTACATAGACCGTTATTCCAACCGCATCTATGCCTAAATAATTCCACCTTCAAGGCAGCATCTGCATCCTATTCAGTTTAAGTTGCTAAAAACAGATTATTGCATGAAGTAAGTGTGTAATGTAATCAATACAAGTGCCCTTGGACACTGCACCAATGTTTTTATCCCTAGTAGCAACAGCACATCTACCATCTTAGACCTTTCTGTCACTGATCCAGATATCTAGAGACTGAACCCACTATCTAGTATAAATACCCCCTCTTGGAGTCACAAGCATCTACTTGGCCAAATCATCTACTAGCAACGGAGAGCATGCAAGATCAAGAGCACATAGATAAACAACTTGAATAAACATGGTATCAATATTCATCGGATCCCAGCAAACACAACATCTAGCATTACAATAAGATGATCTTGATCATGTTAGGCAGCTCACAAGATCTAAACATGGAGCACAAGGTAGAGAGACAATCTCTAGCTACTGCTATGGACCCGTAGTCCAGGGGGTGGACTACTCACGCATCCACTCCGGAGGCAGGCATGGTGATGTAGAGCCCTCCGGTGATGATCTCCCTCCGGCAGGGTGCCGGGAAGAGCTTCAGAACTCCTCCGATCTGAGATTGACGATGACGGCCGTGACGGAACTTTTCGGGATATGATCGACGTCATAGGTTTTCGCGTCGCGAGAATATATAGGCGAAGAGGCGGCGTCGGTGGCCGAGGGGGGCCACCACGCCATAGGGGGGCGTGGCGTGGCCCCCTGGTGGGTGCTCTGACTCCCTTTGGGACTCCGAGATCTTCTCGTGATATTATTGACGATGTCTTTTGTTTCGTCCAATTCCGAGAATATTTCCTTAATAGATTTCTGAAACCAAAACAGCCGAAAACAGGGAACTGGCACTGTGCATCTTGTTAATAGGTTAGTCCAGAAAATGCATAAAAATGATATGAAGTGTAGCCAAAACATGTAGCAATTGTTATATAACAGCATGGAACATCAAAAATTATAGATACGTTTGAGACGTACCAAGCATCCCCAGCTTAGTTCTGCTCATCCTCGAGTAGGTAAACGATTAAAAACAGATAATTTTTTAAGTGACATGCTACCAACACAATCTTTGATCAAATAACAATGTAATGCACATGATCTGAATGAAGTGATCAAGCCAATGGTATATAGTTTGCAAGCAAGTAAATAAAGAGTAAACATAAGTGATCACACAAGTGCAAACTTTCATGAATAATACTATAAAACATTTAAAGATATAATAGTCTAACATAATAGTTAGCTCACAGCAGCAATAATTCTCAACATGAAAGTGTTTTTATCAACACAAAGAAAGATAATAGCTTCAGTTTTTGCTTCAACTTTCAAATGTATATATATAGATAATGTCAATGCAAAGAATATGATCAACCAAACAAAAGTTATGTAAAAACTGTTATACTGGAGTTGATAATGATGTTTGCTTAAAGAGACAGAAAGAAGTGGGAAAACTGACTAACATAAAAGTAAAAGAATGGCCTTCGCAGAGGAAGCAGGGCAGGGATTAACATCATGTGCTAGAGCTGTAGTTCCCGAAGGCATATAGAGAGCATAAAATATTGTTTTGTAAGGTAATGGTGTATACAGGTGTCAACAAATCAGCAAATAGGCAATACTCTACTCACTAGTTGATCAAACTTTACAAGAGCGGCTCCCATGAAGGACGTTATTTCTACCAGCGGGCAGATCATACCTCTTCTCTTTTGTTTACACACTTGTGAACATTGCTTGACTGACGAATCAGGGGCAAAAATGATGAAGAGAATTGTTTGGTTAAAGTTGTAATTAATTGGGACTGAGCACCCGTTGCCAGCTCTTTTTGCAAAATTATTGGATAAGCGGATGTATATGCCACTAGTCCAGGTGTGTAAAATTTGATCAACCAGGAAATAAAGACCACCTATCTACGTCCTTATGACTTTTCAAGTAGTGACACAAAAAGGAAATGTAACAGTTTTGAGTAGTTAGTAGATAGCACATGAAGAAATTTACTTGGAATGGTGAAAACACAACATAATAGGTAGGTATGGTGGACACAGGTGGCATGGATTTGGCTCAAGGTTTTGGATGTACAAGAAGCATTCCCTCTTTGTTACAGTGTTTAGGCTAGCAAGGTTATTATAAGCAAACATCTTATCACTGGAATAACAAGAGTGTACATAAAACACAAGGTTTGACGAACCATAGACTCCCGTCTTTCCTTGTTAACACATGCCTTCATCAAAAATTATCTAGACTACTATGGACTTCCAATTATGCAACAGATTATTATAGCAGAAAAATCCTTATAGTAGTTCTTCATTAATAGCCATTACTTACATGATGCACAGCTTAACATTAATTACTTGACAGCTCAAAACAATTGGCAAGCATCAAATTACTCAAGACAACGATCTAAAAAGATTAATGTAAGCATTTTATACCACTACACATGCATAGCATTTTTCTGGTCCAACCAAACCATCAACTTATTTGACAACTCTCCAAACAGATATAAGTGAAGCAAGAGAGTACTTTCTTCAAAAGAAACTGATAGCTATAACAAGAGATATATGAAAAAACTGAGAGCTAACAGCAATAACAGCAACTAGACAGGAATACTCAACAAGTATAAGTGAAGTGCAAGAGTTTCTAATGAAAAAAGTGGAGCGTGTCTCTCTCCCAAACATGAATGCTAGGATCCAACAAGTATAGCACAGCAAACAAAACAAAACAAACTGAAAACAAAAACACACTGACGCTCCAAGGAGAGTACACTAGCATGAAGCAATAAAAAATATAGCACATTAGAGATGACCTGATAATTTGTAGATGAAGAAGGGGATGCCTTGGGCATCCCCAAGCTTAGATGCTTGTGTCTTCTTGAAATATGCTGGGGAGGTAAGCCTCCCCAAGCTTAAGCTCTTCACTCTTCTTATCATGTAATATCATTCTCCTCTATCAACACTTGAAAACTTCCTTCACACCAAAACTTAAGCTTTTCTCATTAGCAGGTTAGTGCACTAAAAGATAATACTTCAAAGTTCTAGCAAAGACAAAACTCACAAGCCAACTATTTTAAACATTAGCCACTGTTACTAGGCTCAAGTGGGCACTTTTACACGAAAAGAAACCACTTAAAAACTTGTAAAAGAGAGAATGCAAAATAAAAGACAGAATTGTCAAACCAGAACAGTCTGTAATGACGAATTTTTTTCGAGCCACTTACGATGCTTAGATGAAGAACTTTTGAAATAATGAAAGTTGCGTAACAAACATCAGGAACATGCACAAAAAGTTTCAGCATTTTTCGATTTTTTCTGATTTTCTACTGAATTAAACGGTGACGAACAGCAATCTGTCCCAATGCAGTCCCGAAAATAAATACCAACTTTGCATTAGTAACTCTCCTTGGCACAACAAAACAGCAAATAAAAGATACAAAGGAGTTGCTACAGAGGTAAACAAGCATCCTTGACTCAAGAAAAACAAAATAAAACAGCAAAAAAAACATGGGTTATCTCCCAGAAGTGCTTTTCTTTAATGCCTTTGAGCTAGGCATGAAGAGATGCATCAAGTATTGTCAAGACCAGAAAATCCAAAACATAATTTGTCTTGACACTAGTATCATGTGAGTATTTCATCTTCTTCCTAGGGAAGTGTTCCATACCTTTCTTGAGTGGGAATTGAAAATTTATATTCCCCCTCTCATATCAATAACAGCACAAACAGTTCTCAGAAAAGGTCTTCCCAAAACAATAGGACAAGAAGGATTGCATTCAATATCCAAAACCACAAAATCAACAGGGACAAGATGTTGTTAACCATTATCAAAACATCATCAACTTTTCCTAAAGGTTTCTTCATAGAGAATCAGCAAAGTGAACATCCAAATGACATTTTTCCAAAGGTGCAAGCTTGAGTAATATAAATTTTTAGGCATAACCGAAATACAAGAACCAAGGTCACACAAAGCATTGCATTCAAACTCACTCAGTTTCATTTTAATAACAGGTTCCCAATTATCATCTACTTCTTAGGGATAGAAGCTTCAAGTTTTAATTTTCTCTTCCCTAGCATGCATGAGAGCTTTGATAATATGTTCAGTAAAAGCCATTTATTTTATTAGCATTAGGACTCTTAGCTAGCTTTTGCAAGAACATGATGACTTCAGTTATGTTACAATTTTCGAAATTGAAGTTGTTGTCATAAAAACAATGGAGCAATTATCACCAACACCTCTAAAAATTTCAGCACTTTTACTAGGAACAAAAGTAGTGCTATCAGGCAATTTAAACTTTTTTGTAGAGGTAGTAGAGACATTTCCAACACTTATTATCTTTTCACTAACAGTAGGGGGCGCATTAGCATTGAGGCATTTTGTTTCATTAGTAAAAATAGTGCAAACTCTAACACACTATTTTGTTCAGCAATTTCAGCTTCTCTTTTCTTCTCTCTCCATCTTTCATGAAGTTCAGCAAGCATCCTAATGTTATTATAAATTTTAATTTGGATAGCATTGAGTGTTTTACTCTCTCTAATATCACTAGGAATAGCTTTTATTTTCAGCATTTCAACATCATGAGCAAGACTATCAACTTTAGCAGCAAGGTATCAATTTTTCCTAGCTTTTCCTCAACAGTTTTGTTAAAAGTAGTTTGTGTGCTAATAAAATCCTTAAGCATGACTTCAAGATAAGAGGGCACACTTCTATTGTTACTGTAGGAATTGCCATAAGAATTACCATAAGAGCTGCTACCATTAGTAGGATATGGCCTATAATTGTTGCTACCAAAATTATTCCTATAAGCATTGTTGTTGAAGTTGTTATTTTTAATGAGTTTACATCAACATTTTTCTCATCATGAGCAACCAAAGAAGCAAGAGGAATATTATTTGGATCCAACAACACCATGTCCATTCGAAAGCATAGTCATAATAGCATCAACTTTATCACTCAAGGAGGAATTTCCTCAACAGAATTTACCTTCTTACCAGTTGGAGCCCTTTCAGTGTGCCATTCAGAATAATTTACATCATATCATCAAGAAGCTTTGTAGCAGCACCAAGGTGATGGACATAAAGGTCCCTCCAGCAGCCGAGTCCAGCAAATTCCTTGAAGAAAAATTTAGTCCTGCATAAAAGGTTTGGATGATCATCCAAGTAGTCAGTCCATGAGTGGGGCAATTTTTAACCAAAGACTTCATTCTTTCCCAAGCTTGGGCAACATGCTCATTATCAAGTTGCCTAAAGTTCATGATGCCACTTCTTAAAGAGATTAATTTTAGCAGGAGGATAATATTTCCAATGAAAGAATCTTTGCATTTAGTCCAGGGAATCAATACTATTTCTAGGCAAAGATAGCAACCAATCTTTAGCTCTTCCTCTTAAAGAGAAAGGAAACAATTTCAGCTCATAATATCACTCTCTACCTCCTATTACTTTTGCATATCACAAAGTTCAACAAAGTTGTTTAAGTGGGCAGCAGCATCATCAGTACTAACACCAGAAAATTGCTCTTTCATAACCAGATTTAACAGTGCAGGCTTAATCTCATAAAATTCTGCTTTAGAAGCAGGTGGAGCAATGGGTGTACAGATAAAATCATTGTTGTTTGTGCTAGTAAAGTCACACAACTTAGAATTTTCAGGATTATCTTTTAGCAAGACTAAAACAAACAAAAGCTACTCGAAATTAAAAACTAGATGCAGGAATTTAATTTTTTTGGGTTTTTGATTTTTAACAGCAAGCAAAACAAAACTAAAACAAGATAAAAAACAAAGTAAAGAGATTGGAACTGAGAGACTCCCCTTTCCAATAGCCTCAAGTCCCCGGCAACGGCGCCAGAAAACAGCTGGTGCCTGGTTGACGGGTGAGTATTGAGGATGATGATGAGGGGATGATGAGTACTTCCCCGGCAACGGCGCCAGAAAACGCTTGATGGCTACGTGCTGGTGAACCCCAAGAGGAAGGTTATGATGTAGACAGCAGAAGTTTTCCCTTGAATAATCTACCCAAGGTTATCAATCCAGTAGGACTTGATGATCTATCGAAGGTTGTTGATGTTGACTCCCCCTGGCGCTAGGGAGCTTGCACCAACGTGGAATCTGCACAGACACAAACCAGAACTTTGCCCAACACGAAACAGAGAGGTTGTCAATCTCTCCGGTCTTGCAGAAACAAAGAGTTAAACGTATGGTGTGGAAAACAGCAGGAAACAACAGCAAGTAACAGGAAACAGATGATTGCAGCAGGTTGTGTAAACAGTATGAGGAAATTGGACCAGGGTCCACAGTTCACTAGTGTGTCTCTCTCAGAACAGATAACTAGCATGTTGGGGTAAACAAATTACAGCTGGGCAATTGACAAATAGAGAGGGCATACAAATGCAATAATGCCAAGATGTCTACTATGAAATCTAGTTGGGCATTACAACAAAGTACATAGCCGTTATTCCAACCACATCTATGCTAAATAATCCACCTTCAAGCAGCATCACCGCATCCTATTCAGTATTAGTTTCTAAAACAGATTATTGCATGAAGTAAAGTGTGTAATGTAATCATACAAGTGCCCTTGGACACTGCACCAATGTTTTATCCCTAGTAGCAAAGCACATCTACATCTTAGACCTTTTTGTCACTGATCCAAATATCAAGAGACTGAACCACTATCTAGCATAAATACCCCCTCTTGGAGTCAAGCATCTACTGGCCAAATCATCTCTACTAGCAACGGAGAGCATGCAAGATCAAGACACTAGATAAACAACTTGAATAAAACATGTATCAATATTCATCGGATCCCAGCAAACACACATCAAGCATTACAATAAGATGATCTTGATCATGTTAGGCAGCTCACAGATCTAAACATGGAGGAACAATGGTAGAGAGACAACCACTGCTACTGCTATGGACCCGTAGTCCAGGGGTGAACTACTCACGCATCACTCCGGAGGCAGGCATGGTGATGTAGAGCCCTCCGGGTGATGATCTCCCTCCAGCAGGGTGCCGGGAAGTGCTTCAGAACTCCTCCGATCTGAGATTGACGATGACGGCTGTCGTGGGTTAACACGGCAGATGCTACTTTGGGGTAGCTTGAGTTTTTGGGCAAGGCGACACTGGCGTCTGGGAGATTGTTTAGCATTGCGGGGACACAGGTTTACCCAGGTTCGGCCTCTCCATTGGAGATAAAGACCTACTTCCTGCTATCTTATTATTAATCTTGGTCTCGATCTCGATAACCCGGCTACGACAAAGCCGGATCTCGATCTAGGTTACAAAGCTTGTGTGTCTCTCTCGATGGTTCTCTCGCCTAAAGCTTGGGGATTATGAAAGACTTGCTAGCTATGGCTCAGGGGCCGGTTTATATAGATACCGGGCCCTCTGACCGCGTACACAATAGAGGGTTCTACCCGAACTCCAAGTCCTATCCTAGCTCCTTTTCTTCGTGTATTCCAAGTCTTGAACCGCCTCTGAACCGCCTCTTGTACCTTCTAGAATATCACCTTCCTTAGCCGGGTCACCGCCAAGATGCCGGCCCAGAAACATAACCCGGCCCGTGCTGAGGGCTAACTGCCTGACCGGGCCTCCTTCCTGGCGGGTCACGTTTCCCTCTTCATGGGCCTACCGGGTTATTATCCCTCCATCAGTAGCCCCCAGGTTAACCAGGTAACCAGGTTGCCATGCTTTGCTTCCAACTTTGTGTCGCTTCCTTGATCAATGCTGGTACCCTGGCTTGCCGGGTTAACCGCCTGAAATACAAAAACAACAAATACATATAATGCACTATTTTATCTTTCTGCTTAACTGGGCCAACTCTTCTTGGCGGGTCATACCGTAACCCGGCTTTCTCATACTAGGTCATATGTCTCCGGGTCTCACCCAACACTTAGCGAAAATCTCAACTCAACTGGACCACTTGCTAGTCATAACTGGAGTCAAAGAATATTCCTTTTGTCCTGTCTGTTTGTCGCTGGCTTCCCGGAGAAGATGCTTATCTTATCCGCTCATTTTTACCGCAATACCCCTAGGGTTTTCACCGTGGCTATAAATATCTGGCCAACCCCCAGAGTAAATTTCCCCATTCTCACGTTCATCCCCTACCTCACGCTCGCGTCACTGCCACCGCAGCCGCCGGAACTCCGATCTTCAATCGCGCCCTTCAATCTCGTCAATCTCCAAGGTAACCTCGATTCTTACTTTTATCCATTCGCATCCGATTCCAACCTTTATTTCTTCTAGATTGGCTCCGTATTTCATTATTCACTTCCGCATCAAACTAGGGTTCATAACGCCATTGTTGCGCTCTGTCCTCCTCCAGAGCTGAAATCCATGACGAAGGAGAAGATAAAATCTGGAGGGCCCCGTGCGGCCAAAAAGCTCGCAAAGAAACCTTCTGGTACTGCTGCTGGTGCATCTGGATCCGCGGCTCCCGCAGCCGCTCCAGTGAACTGGACAAGGTCCAGCGACAAACGACCCTTCAGTCTTTCGTGAACCGGGGCGAACTCCCGGCTCAGAACGAGATCCAGTGGCGCGCCCCTGGAGAGGAGATCCGCCCAAACCCCAAGGAAGGTGAAGTGGTAGCCTTCTTAGATCATGTCCTGCGCGGTTTCCGCCCCGGGTTCCCTGTTCTTTCGCCGGGTCTTAAAATACTACGGTCTTAGGCCACAAGACATAGGCCCCAACTCCATTCTCAACATAGCAACTTTGTAGTTTTCTGCGAGGATTACTTGCAAATAGCCCCCAGCCTTGAACTTTTCCTAGAATTTTTCTACTGCAACCCATCCCGCAAAGACAACCTTGGCCCTTACGGTGGAGTGGCGATCCAGCGCCGGAGGGAATGTGATTTCCCGGCTCTTGCTCTTGCCAGCCATCCAAAGGGATGGCAAAACACATATTTCTATTTCAAAGACACTTCACCCGAGTCAGATGATGCTCGTTACCCGGCTTTTCTGAACTCGGGCATGACCTACGAAGCAAAGATGAACAGCTACGCCAGACGCAGACCGGGTCAAGCTCGAGCCCACGCTCCGCCGGGCCAAAGCCCTGCTCGCACATGGACTCAGGGGGACTGACCTGGTCAAGTGCTGGATCGGCTGGTTCATCCAGCCCCTCAGCATCAGGACCCGGCTCTTCCATGAATACACAGAAGAGACCACTGACGACATGCGTTACTCAGAAATCACACTGCTGGATCAAATCGTGAAGAACGCCAAGAGGCTCCTTGGCGAAAAGAAGACTGATATTGCAATGAACGGGCTCGCCCCTTTCAGCACCAAGAACAAACCTCCTACGGTAAACTTGTCATTACTCACTTCTTTAACTGTAACCCGGTATTTCTTGCAAACTATCTTACTGATATCTTTTTTTGTCAGGACCCAAGTGGTGGAGTGCAGATTACACCCCTACATCCTCTGCTGAGGAGGACACAGAAAGTGATGATCAAGATGAAGAAGAAGAAGAAGAAGGTGAGCCAGACTCCGTAGGCCGGCTCTTCCTCGAGCTGATTAACAACGAAGTCCCCAAAAAGGAACTTCTACTGATAACCCGGCTCTTCTCATTCCAGGCCCCAATGACCCGGCTCCGGACGTATTGCCGGGTCCACAAACTGCTGCACCCACTCCTCAAAAGAGGACCCGGGCTGCAATTGCAAAGGTGCCATTTTCTCGTTCCTCAACTTGTATGATGAACTCATCTCAAACTCAAATACAACACAGGAAAAGGAACTTGAAAAGAAGCTGAAGCAAACAAAAGACCGCGGACCCGGTCTTCCGCAAGCCACTGACACTGAGCACAGGTATCCCTCCATGTTCTTTATCAAGCTGGGCCAAATCGATCCAGAAGACGCCCAGCAAAAAGTACCCTTTGGCTGGCAAAATCCGGGTTCCTAAACGTTCTCGTTTATCAGATTCTTCCTCGGACGCGGCTAGCACGCCCGAGGATTTCCTCATCAATACCGGGTTAGGATTACTCTCCTTTCTTTTCATTTTTCAACACTTTAATCTTTTCTGTAACTAAATTCACCTCTTTTCGCTTCAGTGCCAAAGCTATGTGGAGGAAGACCCGGAATCTTCTCCAGCTGCTCTCCTCCACCTGCTACAGCTGAACCTTCCCAAATGGAAGTACATGTGAGGAGCAAAAAGGAAGAATCTGGCGCAGAGAACGTGATACACCACCAAGCCCGCCAGCTGCTCCAAAACCAAGCCCAGACGCGCAATCACCCGGGCATGGGTCTGGAACCAAAGAAGTTGACCCAGAAGTCCAGATCACCGGGTCTAAGCAAGGCCCGGCTCCTGGCGTGTCCACTGCATTGCCAAGGTCACAGCACCAGAAATCAAGGTGGATCCCTCTGCAAAGGGCAAGGACCCGGTTGCTTCTTTGGATCTGGCGACTCTGAACTCCATGTCCACACCGGCTCTGTGCGAGGAATACTTTTCTCGCCTTGCTCATCATAAGAACTTGGAGACTGAGCTTGTCTCTCTGCTTCAGAAACGGTACCAGGTGTGCTTTTAACTTTACTTACCTTCTTACTTCTTGCATAACCATACTCTGCCTAGCCCCCAAGCTCCAAATTTATCACTTGTTGAAAAACTTGGTGCTTGAAACGCCAACATCCTTTACAAAAACTTTTCAACACTGTAGCCCCCAAGTGCCGGGTTAGCTGTCCACAGCAACCTGGGACTAATCACTTGAACAATTTTAAAATTTTCACCCGTGTAGCCCCCAAGCACCGGGTTAGCACGCTTGCGGCAACCTGGGGCTTTACTTGTCTGTTGCAAACTTTTGAAACTTTGTAGCCCCCAAGTTCCAGGCTAATAATTCCTTAGTAACTTGAGGCTAAACTGTGCTTTTTTTTTTAACAGGAACATGTGAACCAAGCAATGAAGAAGTGGCCCGGCTACAAGGAGCCTTAAAAGCTGAGACTGAGACCCGGGCTGAAGGGGCAAACAAACTTCAAGCCCTGGAAGAAAAAATAACTGCCTTGACTCAGGAGAACTCAGACTTGAAGCGGGACATGCAAGAGCATGAAGAAAACTTTCAAGAGCAGCTGACCAGCCTCCAACAGAAATTGAATACAGCTACCAGCGAGCTGACCCGCCTGAAGAAGATGATTACTGCCATGGTTGCCTCCCTTGTTGGTAAGCACAATACTCTCAAAACCCGGTAAATTTTTCGTCTGTTCCAAGCGGCATGTAAACTATGCCTGACACTGTTTCCCTTTTGCAGGTGCACGTGATGGCAACATCCGCAAGACCGCAACTGAAAAGTCAAATGCATGTATACACTGGTCCGCCAATTATACTTTGGGAGTTGCGAGGTCAAAGGCTGCAAGAAACTGGGAAAACCCGCCCAGCACTTACACTGAAGTGCTGGGCCATTTGTCCACAATGCCTGGCTGGATTCACCTGCTGAAGAAATCTGCATGCAGGGCCGGGGCCATGCGCAGCCTAGCTTTGGCTAAAGCTTACTATCCCCAACTTGACCCGGCTCCTCTGGCATCGGGCTTTCCTGAGTACAATGCAGATGGCACTCCTTTTGACAGGAAGACCTACAGCCGGGTTATGAAGCAGACCCGGTTCGTGGCTACCCAAATTGCCAACAATCTGAAGCTTAACACCATCCAGTATGGCTACAACGAGGCGAATAAAGAAATTGTGGACGACGAGCCTCAACGCATCGACCTGCTAAAGCTACAAGGAATCTGTTGCTGGTGATAAAACTGCTCCAAGCTTCGCTGCGCCAAGCTCCTCAACTCCCACTGTGCCACCTCCAGCGCGTGCACCAGTGGAAGATGAAGATGAACACTACTTCCAGTCCCTTCAACTTGTCACCTGGCGCACTGATGGAGCCCCCAAGACCCGGGAAGCAGAAGCAGAGCGGCCAAGGATGACTCGCAGCAAGCCAAAGATGGCACCCCAGCTACAACTCCTTCCACTAACCCGGCTCCAGAAGCCGGCTCTTAAACTTATGCAGATGCTGTGTCTCTGCTAGAAAACTTATATCATTGGCCCTTGGGCATTATTGTAATAACTTAGCTATTCTGATACCATGCCTGTGATGTATGCTTTTGCACTTGTTTTAAACTTTGGTGAAACTATGTGGAATCACATGACATGAAATATCCAATTGCTTATCTTCTGTGGTTTTGATGACCCTTTTGGTTTCTTTAACTGTGAGCCGGCTTTCGCATGGATATCCTGGCGCAACTTCTCTGAGAAAAACAGGGTCGAACCAAGTCCCAATGGGCTTCATGGTTGATTGAGTTTCCAGGTGTGCAATCAGGCCATATAAGTGCGAGTCACATCAGCTACACAGCAAGATAACCAAGAATACTAGTGGCATAAAAGGGGTCTTGGGATTGCAGCTACAGACTTTTTGCAGTAAGAGCCCCCAAGACCTGGATCAATGTTTATAAAGTAAAGGGCTTATGCCTCAGTACCCCATTGATCCAAAATACTGGTGGGACGCACTCTCTGGGCATCCTCAAAAATAAAAAACTTAAACAACTGCAACCAAAACTGAAACCCGGGGATACTTATGAGCCGGGTCCTGGGGAAATAACTTTAGCTATCTCAATGACAAGCCCCCAGGACCAAGCTTGACCCAGAACTGCCACAATACATATAGAACAAAGAAAAATAACCGGCTTATAAAACTGAAACAAACTGAGACAAGACAAATTTCTGTTTCAACCTTCACTTTATTGATAGAAAAGGTTAGGTCAGCAAGCCGCCTCATTAAAAACCTTCCAGTCCCCTTAGGTACCCTGGTAAGGAAAAGAGCGCGTCTGAAACCTGCTGCCTGTTACATCATGTGTTACATCTGATACATCTTTTTCATGCTAAGTATAATATGGGCGCAGCTGCGCAATGTTCCACGGCCTCTCACGCTCTTCCATAGAAAAGGTAGAGTGTGTTGAGTCATTGACTGTCTCTGATTTCTCTCTAGCGTCCACCAAATAGTATGAACCATTGTTCAATTTCTTGCTTATGATGAAGGGCCCTTCCCAAGGAGGAGATAACTTGTGCATCCCTTCCTTGGACTGCACCCATCGCAACACTAGATCACCTTCCTGGAAGGTGCGAGTTTTAACCCGGCGGCTGTGATACCGCCTCAAATCTTGCTGATAAATTGCTGATCTTTCCAATGCTTGCTCTCTATTCTCCTCCAGCAGGTCAACAGAATCCTGCCGGGTCTTCTCATTTTCTGTCTCCACGTAAGCCGCCACGCGAGGCGAGTCATGAATAATATCACTTGGCAAAACTGCCTCTGCCCCATACACCATGAAGAAAGGGGTCATCTTTGTGGATCTGTTTGGTGTTGTATTGATTCCCCAAACAACTGATGGCAATTCCTCCACCCACGCTCCGGCGGCTCTGAGACACGGGACCCGGAGACGTGGTTTCAATCCTCTGAGTAACTCCTGGTTAGCTCGTTCAACTTGCCCATTGGCCTGAGGATGAGCCACAGAAGCAACATCCAAACGTATACCATTGTTTCCACAAAACTTTGCCATCTCTCCCAAGGACATATTAGTACCATTGTCTGTGATAATACTATGGGGATACCCAAACCTGTGTATGATCTGCTTCAGAAACTTCACTGCTGTTGCCGCCTCACAATTTGTAACAGGCATGACCTCAACCCACTTGGTAAACTTGTCAATGGCAACGAGGAGGTGGGTTTTCTTACAAGGAGACATGCTGAAAGGACCCACCATATCAAGCCCCCAAACTGCAAAGGGCCAAGTCAAAGGTATTGTTCTCAACTCCTGAGCCGGCACATGAATCTGTCTTGCATACCTTTGACATCCATCACATCTATTCACCAAGCGCTCTGCATCTGCCTGGGCTGTGAGCCAAAAGAAACCGTGCCTGAAAGCTTTTGCAACCAAGGACCTAGTTGAAGCATGATGACCACAATCTCCCTCGTGAATTTCCTTCAAATTTGCCGGCCCTCCTTTCCAGACACACATCTCTGATATACCCCTGAAACACTTCTCTTATATAACTCACCATCTATGACCACATAGGCCTTGCACCGCGCACGATCTGCCGGGCTATGACTTCCTGCTGGGGCAACCCCTCTCAAAAGATATGCAAGATACGGTTCTGTCCACTCTGGAATTTCCCGGGTTACAGCCACCAGCTGCGAATCCGGGTCTACCAACTCTTCCTCATCCTGGGACTTGACTGATGGAGCCCATAGCTCGTCCAAGAAAACGTTAGGTGGAACCGGCTCTCTGCGTGAGCCGAGTCTTGACAAAGCATCTGCAGCATCGTTTTTCCTGCGGTCAATGTGATCCACTTGATAGCCTGAGAAGAACCCAGCTACTCTATCCACCTCTCGCCTGTAAGCCGCCATAGTTGCATCTTTTCTGTCCCAAGTTCCTGAAACTTGCTGCGCCACAAGATCTGAATCCCCATAGCACTTAATACGCTTGATGTTCATCTCCTTTGCCATACGCAAACCATGTAACAAGGCCTCATACTCTGCCACATTATTGGTACAATCAAAGTGAATTTGCAAAACATAACTCAACTTGTCACCTTTGGGAGAAGTTAACACCACTCCAGCTCCTGAACCTTGCTCTTGTTTAGACCCGTCAAAATGCATAACCCAAGATTTGAGACTCGGGGTGAGAGGTGGTGCATTCAACTGTGTCCAATCATTAAGAAAATCTGCCAACGCCTGAGACTTGATAGCTGTGCGAGGCACATAATCAATGTGATAATCCCCCATTTCAATTGCCCACTTGGCAATTCTTCCTGTAGCTTCGGAGTTTCTGATGATATCTGCTAAGGGAATAGAACTGACCACCGTAATTGGATGCTCCTGAAAATACGGCTTCAACTTTCTACTAGCCATGAAAACACCAAACACTAGCTTCTGCCAATGTGGGTATCTCTGCTTTGCTTCTGATAGGACCTCGCTGACATAATAGACCGGCCTTTGTACCGGGTTCTCTTTTCCTTCCTCTTTTCGCTCAACCACCACCACGGCACTCACAGCTTGAGGCCCGGCTGCAACATACAAAAGCATGGGTTCCTTGGGACCCGGCGCCGCTAAAACTGGCGCTTTGACAACTGCTTCTTCAAGGCCTCAAAGGCCTCATCTGCCTCTTGATTCCACACAAAGTTATCTGTCTTCTTCAACAGCTTATACAACGGAATAGCTTTTTCTCCAAGCCGGGAAATAAACCGGCTCAACGCAGCCACACAGCCTGTCAGCTTCTGAACATCAGCCAACTCCTCTGGCCTTTTCAAACTCTGGATTGCACGAATTTTTTCCGGGTTTGCCTCAATTCCACGCTCTGACACAATGAAACCAAGTAACTTGCCCGCTGGAACCCCAAACACACACTTCGTAGGATTAAGCTTCATCTTGTACTCTCTCAGATTCTTGAATGTCTCTGCAAGGTCATTAATAAATGACCCGGCTTTTTCTGACTTGATAACCACATCATCAACATAAGCGTGCACATTGCGCCCAATTGATCATG